>VXBZ01008499.1:123339-136183 GCA_013399135.1 Heliornis fulica
CTCTAGAAAATTTAAAATTATAATTTTATGGGACTCTAATGGGAATATCTCCAAAGAGAGAGTTTTCCCAGAAATACTGGTCAAATTCTGTTCCCACTGCAGTTACCAAGAATAGCTTTATAATATAGGTTGTAGGAATTTATACTTTATTAGCAATATTCTAGCCCTAATAAGTGTTGCTTAGCCTCACCTTCTGACTTTGCTATCACAGTTTACCTTAGTTGAGAATAAAAATGAACATGGGATGTCACATACCTAGTTTCTCAAAATTTTTCAAGTAAATAGGAAGAAAATAGGGATTGAAAATTACAAATCTGTTAGTATTACATTCTACTGTATCTTAACAGAAATTATTTGAACAGCACAAGTGAAAAATGAGAACAGCCATCACAATAAATACTTTTGCATGGAATTATTCTGTGGTGTATTTTCAGAAATGCCAAATGGATTAAGGTGCTACAACTTGCTATCTTCCTAACCCGCCTTAATTCATACAGTATTTAGCTTTTCACCTAATACATAAAACTACAGAATGATTGAGGCTGGAAAAGACCTTCAAGATCACCAAGTCCAACCATCAGCTCTACACCACTGTAACCTCTAAGCCATCTCGCAAACCTCATGTTTGGAAAATCTTCCCTACCTTTCCCTCTCAGTGTGTTTATTGGAATCATTAGCAAAAAACTGTGTGTTAAGTAACTCATTTGAAGTCAGATCTTTGAGGTTTGTTTTTTTTTTTTTTTTTTTTTTTTTTTTTTTCAGAATTTGGGGATGGGGAAAGTTTTGGGGTTTGTTTTTTTTTTTTTTTTTTAACCATAACACTTGAATTGCTGGAACTCCATAAGGAAGAAAATGGTATACCTGTTTCCGATTGTTACTTAGTTTGGATTCTTGCTTTATGTTTGCAAGATCAAATGGTGCATATCTCTGTTTAAGTAAGGTTAAACATCAACTCTTTGAAGCAAGAAGAGGTTTTTTGTATGTCTGAATATCACTAGCCCAATTGTGTTTCACTGGAAATGGCTACATGCAACCCTACTGCAATAAATGTCACTTTCAACCTTGTGTGGTTAAAACAGATTGTGCAAACAAGCAATTCATAAAATAGTATACATAACTTTTTAAAAATTCAACTCCTGCTTTTTCTAAGATCTTTTCAGGCAGTTAGAGAATTTTCTGTTTTCTATAATATGCTGGGTTTGGACATTTTCCAAGCACCAAATGGCTTTATGTTGCAAATAGAATGAGTATGCTTTTCAAAAAAAGGCAATATTTCAGCTCTGTGGCAACTCTATCTGTGGTAGCTTTTGTGTAAATGGCAAAATTAGTGACTCGATTTGCCTTCCTTACAGCTTTTCCATTCAGCAAGCACTTGCACATCATGACCTTGTGAAGGAGCTATGAAAGAAATAGTAGGGGTACCTTCTAATTAAATTATTTCAGATGTAGGAAAAAAAAGAGGTGTCTAACTCTGGAATTATCTGTTATTAATTATTTCTGGGAAGTGTACAGCATTTAAAAATTATTTAAAAATTATTTCTGGGAAGTTCCCTGTAGTGACATATGTCTGGGACAACCCATACCATGCCAGAGTCATGCAGATCTGTGAGAGTATTTGGAAAATTATTTCTATCTAACCAGATTTCATCTTGAGCCTTTTGGTTCTGGAGTTCCAAATCTTGTCTTATGCTTGGGAGATGTGATACTGTTTAACGTGTCTGGAATTCTACAATTATTCTTAGCAAAACATGAGTTGGCATTATTATTTACAGAACTAAATTAGGATTGGATTTAAATGATTAGTGAGTCAGAAACTAAGAGCTGAAAAGAATGAGAACATAGTGTTTGAATAAAAGATGGTAGAGATTGCATTAAGTAATGGAAAATAATACTCCGTTTGAGAAAGAGAAGACAGTTCAAAAGAGAAAACAGAGCGTAGAAGGCAGCAGAGGGAATGAGAAGATCAGATGTATAGTTTACTTATTTTTTTCTTCAGAAGAAGAAAAGAGCAAGAAATGTTATTTCAGGTGGAAACATATTTTGTGTTAATGTTGTTGTTCATTGTGTGCATTCCAATATTACAATGCCAAAATAAACAAAAACAAAATAAAATAAAACAAAACAGAACAAAACAAAACAAACAAAACAAAACAAAACAAAACAAAACAAAACAAAACAAAACAAAACAAAACAAAACAAAACAAAACAAAACAAAAACCACACAAATTTATATAACACCTATGGAAGAACCAAAAAAACTCTGTAGTTTCCTAGACATATGTGTGTCTAGGTAATATTGATTCTATATTCAGCAAAACCAAATACCCTTACAGAAACTACATATGTGAAACAAACAGCTCTTGGGTATTGTAGAAAACTAATATAGGTAACTGAAAGATGTTACATTTTCTCCTTGAAAAGAGAGCATGTTTTCCATAGAAAAATACTTTGGCTTTCTTCAAATCAGATGTGCAAGAAAGACTTTGTAAATAACTAGAAAAATTGCTACCTCTAAGCTGTATTTTAAAGAAATTAATCATGATATCAATATAAATATTTGTTTGCACATTAGTTTGCTCAGCAACCTGAGTGTAACTTTCCATCTTTTTAGGATAATAACAAAATATGTCACTCTTAGTCCCAAAGAGACTAATAACCTTCCCTTTATTATCATCCCTCTCAGCAGCACACATACTCTTTCAAACATACTAATTTTTCTGCACTGAAGTTAATAATCAGTTTCCAGTCTCTTTTTACACTGAATGACAGATTGCTTTCATTTCAGACCTAAGCATCTTTCATGTCCAAAAGCCTTTACCCCTCCCCATCAGTTAATTTATTAAAATATTATTTTGCCTGCTTTGCCTGCTACACCTTAAGCTGGCATGCATTTACTTGATCCAGTTTGGGATGAAAAGCCCAAGAATTCTGGTCCCTTTGGACTAATTAGATCTTCTGAATAAGTGGAGTAGGCCAAGAGACTTGCTTGGCTCTTCTAAGCCACTTTGTTGGCTTTGGGAATTCTTCTACCTTTCTTCTAGTGACTTGCTTAAACAATTTGCATGTGCTTAAATTCAACTGGCCTATGCTTACTTCAAAAGTTGAATTAGAATACCTGTATAACTTTCATGGTTTACTTGACATTGGTTCAAAATGCTATTAATGTGTTTAAGTTAAAAAGTTTTTAAGTTAGAATGTTAAATTGAGTTAAATGTTATTAAGTTAAACCAGTACACACTCTGTAGACAGCAGCTCCTAGAAGGAGGTAATAAGGAGAAGGTAAATCACAAAATTTAATGAGTGTGTAAGAAGAATAGAAGAGGCAAAATATTCTGACACACAAAAAGGGGGTGGGGGTGGGCAGGCAGGGCAGTCCAAAAGAGAGTACAGCCCATGTGAAGATAAATGAATGTGGTGTACCTGTACTGGGACACTGTTTTAGCAGGGTTTATGCATTGATATAATTGTGTAATACTTAACAATGTGAATTTTCATCCTTCTCATCCCTCAGAATATTCCTCTGAAAATATATTAATAGTGTATTTATTTACAATGATACTTTATGAACCTAAACACAAACCGACAGTAATGAGCAATTGATGTCACTAAATCCATTTTTATGTAAATTACCATATTCAGCAAGCTGTAAGGGAAGTTAATGAACCTTGCTGATGTTCTTGTTAGAAATGCCTGACTTAGACCCTGATCTACTCTTTAAGCATCAGTAATGATCATGCCTTCATAGTTTAATGTGTTTATTGTTCTTCTTCATGATACTGTAATTATAATATTCTCCTGTTTAGGAAAAAAAAAAAAAAAACCAAGAAGAAAAACACACACAACCAAAAAAATACCCTGAAAACAACCCATAGAAAACACTTAGGAAAACTGGCTTGTAGAAATAAAGAAGTCTTAGGTTTATGTTTGATTTCCTGTCTTAAATATCACTCTTTGTGGATGTAATAAGAGCAAAATGATTGTCTTTTCCTATAAGAGAGTAAATTTGAACAGTTTCACCATGATCACTTCTTTTAAAAAATCTATTACAATAAGAAGAATCTTTCTAGACCTTTCTCTTTTGAAACAACCTTAGGTAAAATTAGAAATTAATTGTTGTGAAAAACAGTTAAAAAATTAATGAGCAATAGCAAAAATTGATTACTTAGAAATCATATGAAAGTAAGATGTGATATTAATTATGCTCATGTCCCAGTTGTGAACTCATGTATCAATCCTTAAGTCAGTGCTCTCCTCTTCAGTAGATGATGGCCTAGTATTGCGAGGACCTGTTTTGTATTGTATTGTTTTACCACTGGCCTGAAGGAAAAATATAAGGAAATCAATTTTCAGCTCTGTTTCTCCATATAGAAATTGATAAAATGCTAGAAGTCTATTTTATTATGCTTTTTGAGATGTACAAATGATCAGCACTGTACAGGAGCTGCTGTTACATGACTAAATGTTTACACATTTGTAAGGGTCTAACAAGGCATGTGTTGACCAGGATGCTGCAACTGCCTACATGGTTTCCCCTTGCCACTCCTGATCCGGACTCATTCTGCAAACTGGACACCAACCTGTATGTTAAGAGACTTTTAGGCTAGCTTTGTGACAACAGTCTGAGTGTTTCTTTGTTTACAAATAAATGCATTTATAATACATAAGGAAGAAAATTGATAGAACACTAATAACAGCTATTCTAAAAATACACAAAATCATGATTAATCATCAGATTAAAGTTTGGGAGAAGGGAAGGGTAGAAATAGCTTGTTAGGTTTTTAAGTGATTTTGTTGACAGATCGCTCAGTGGTTCTTGAACACAGATAACTCAGATCACAGAATCATACAGAATCACATAACATTAGGAGTTGGAAGGGACCATCTTGAAAGATCATCTAGTCTGACACCTCCTGCCTGAGCAGAATCATCTAGATAAGATCACACAGGAATGTATCCAGATTGGTCTTGAATGTCTCCAGAGAAGGAAAATCCACAACCCCTCTGAGCAGCCTGTTCCAGTGCTCTGTCACCCTCACAGTGATATGGTTTTTCCTTATGTTCACATGGAACCTCCTATGCTACAGCTTGGACCCATTGCCCCTTATTCTATCACTGTCCATCACTGAGAAGAGTCTGACACCATTCCCCTTTACATATTTATAAACATTAGTAAGGTTACCCCTCAGTCTCCTCCAAGCTCAAGAAATCCAGCTCCCTCAGCCTTTCCTCAGAAGGAATGTGTTCTGCTCCCTTCATCATCTTGGTGGCCCTATGCTGGACTCTTTCAAGGATTTCTATGTCCTTTTTGAACTGAGATGCCCAGAACTGGACACAATTTTGGGCTATTTGCATTTTCTCAGATCTGTTATGTTACTGGAGTTCTCAGCTCAGGTACCATGGGACAGCTCGAGCCAGTACAGCAATCTGCATTCTTTTTCTCCATTGAATTTCTTATCTCCTTTCATTTTAGGCATTTTCATGGAGAAAAGAAGGATTTGAAATGTTGTGGGGGACTCCATAAGAATCCTAGTGGAGGTGGTTGCTTGTGCTATCAGCCAGGTAAGGATACATGGAGGAGATGGGCAGATGTTCCCAAGTTTTGCATTATTCCCAGTCTACAACCCAGCACAAACATCTGATTTTGCTAAGCAACCAAATTAACTTTTAATATCTTTGTAAGATTTCAAAACAAATCAGTGTTTATTGAGCAATTACTTGACATTCTTTCCTATCCTCTGTCCTACTGCCTGTAAATCTGTCCCCTTGGGCAGGGCTTTAAGGGAGAATCAACAGGACCCGTAGATCTGCAGTTCAAAAGTCTAAAGTTCTCTGCAAATGTTCTGTAAGTGTCTTGGACAATATCTGTGCCTTCACATATCTTTGGGTACAATCAACTAAACTACTTGCTGCAGCCAGGAGAAAGATAATATAGAGATATGAGTACCTTTGCAGTAATTCAAATTCATATGTTCTGGTGGTGTGTTGTAGGGTTTTTTTACCAGGATGCCTTTTATTCCTGTAGATAGCTGTGGCTAATATTGTTGCTTATTTGTATTCAAAGCAAACCTAAAACAGCTAAACTACATCTGCTGGAAAATGTGTTTTCTCTCTCTCCCCTTCCAAACAGTGGAGCTTATCTTTGAATTTAGCAGCTTCTTTGATGTCTGTCCACTTAGCCAAGTATTTTATAACTCAGGTTAATTGAGGACATGGTCTATGGCTGACTCAAGAGTTACTTTAATAAGATTACATTTATTAAATTGATTAAAGAGCTGTTTGTCCCCTTAATCAACTATGAGAATGTTGTTTGTGGTATTAGAAATGGATTAATACACTCAGCCAAATTAAATGTTTTGTATAACAACTTTTATTTGTGAAAAGTAGAACTGATGGGTTTTGCATGTGCCTTTTTTCACCTGTGCTGACGCTTCTCAAAGGGCAGTAGTTTCTGGATTTGATTTGCTCACAGGGTTTCGTTAATCTTTCGCTAATCTTTCCACCTGGCAACTGCTTGGTATGTAACAGCATGGCAGGGCATCGGTGGTGGAAATTGGGCAGGGACTCCCAGTTATCCACAGTGCAGGCTGGGTGAGCATGCTGCAGGCCACCAGCATGCCCATAGGGAGCTGTTGGCAGGACCTGCAACAGCACCAACCAAGGATGCAGTGTCCTGCTCCTACTGTCTAACTGTGCAGAGCCTGAAATTCACTGTGGACAGGGGACATTTTCATTACATCTAAATCCCTCTCTGGAGCTGGTATGAAAAGAACTGGGACACTTCATACGGATGGAGAATCGTCATCAGATATGAGGAACAGTTATTCCTTTGGACCATATGAGACCATTCTCACTTAATGTCCCGATGAATTTCTGCTTCTTTTTGTGCAAAGTTGTCTTTTTTCAGATGCTTCCACAGTTTTATAGCAAACCATGCATTCCATCTCAACAAAGAGGCAAATATTTATTTCAAACTGAAGCATCAGTCATAATTTTCCTTATTATTCTCATGAAAAAAACATTAATACCTGTGAAATTAACACGGGTTTATTTTACTTATTTTACTTTGGTTTAGTTCTGATTTATTTGTTCTTTTCTACATTAACAAAAATTATTCTATGGAAAGAGATGGGCACAATATTTTTTGAAGGTTGAGAAAGTATGGGAAGTGAAATTTCATTTAGAATCATAGCTGTGCCGCAGTGGAGGAACACCCAAAATACAGATAACCATCCCATCTTATGAACTGCTATGTTGCTTTTTTCCCCAATGGCTCACAATAAGGTTAATGCTTGCTCTCAAAGAAAACTTTACTCCTGTTTCCATGAAATTTCTCTATGTTAGGCCAACAATATTTTCTGAGCGCCTATGTTAGTTATCTGCAGGCATGTGACTGCAGCCAAACTTCAGAGAAGAAAATTGTTCCATGTTGGCTTTGGTACTGGTCCCAGATTATGGAACCAATTATGGGACCAAATTTATTAGTCTCAGTTAGTAAAACTAAAGTCTACCATTTTGTTTGCAGCTGCACACATGACGTATCAAGGCCAAGATTTTCCTTCTGACACCAGAAACTATTATGAATCACTCAAAGTTTTTATTCAGTATGATAGATACAGTTTAGTCAAACACTATAGAATGAACATGTATCATACATATACTTCAAAAGTATGCAGAAACACAAGTAGCCAAGACTATAAGAACTATAAGATCTGTAACTCTGTGTGTGTGTNCTCTGAACTGGTAATCAGGGTCCTTTGTGTGACTAAGAGCTTGTGTTAGTTTCTCCGTCAGTCAGAGAATTAGGGGAATTTTGCTTTTCCATATTTTAAATATTTACTTGATTATAAAGAGAGTTTTCACATTTATTGTCTATATATAACACTAGGGAGAATGGCCATGAGATTTTTCCACTTAAGCAAACTGATGACTAAAAAGATCACAAAGATCTTCCTAAAACAAGAGCTGATTTACAGAGCCTAATGGTATATTCTCAGGTCTTCTGCATGTAGAACTTGATAGCAGAATTAAAACATTCATGGAAACCTCTCGTGTTAGGGTTTTGATGTCAGTCACCAACATGAAAACATCCTCATTAACTTTTATGAAATTTAAGAAGCTGGCAAATGCTCATATTCCTAGTTACATTTCTATAGGAACTATATGATATGAACTCCGCGTCTTTAGACAAACTGAGGCCACATGGCAGCTGTAGAGCCTGAGGGCTTTCTCCCAGCCTGTTGCAAATGGACTCTACATAGAGCACTCCCCAGTCTGCTATGTGTATGCCCACACTGTCTAAAAAATAATCTTTCTCAAGTCAAACTCTAGTATCTAATATATCAGTGCATAAAAAATTGGGTAATGCTGATTATTTTTTAAATTTCAACTTTTTCAATAAGCAAATGTATCAAACCCCAAAATCTGGAGGCAGTATAGGTACTGCTGAATTACTCCAATGTTATAAATACACAGAACTGGCTAGGAAAGTAGAGAGGATCAAATAATATGTTTAAGTCTCTACCATTTTTTTACCCACTTACAATTCTTTTCTTCCCAGTGTGAAATCCTCTTTGCCACTTGGTGCAGTGTTTCAATATTCGTTTTTCTGCTTCAAAATTTTTTATATCCAATATTCCTCTCTACCTTTATACTAAGCTCCATATTACTAGGGAAAACTAAAATTGCAGACTGAACTGTCATATCTTTTGAAAAAAAAACCTTTCTTTGACCTTCAGATGCAGAATAGGTAAAGATTTGGAGAGTCACTATCAACTACCCCTCAAATGTAGTGTTATTGTAATTTCTTGTCTATTTTCCTTTCTATATTTCAAGGAGCTTTTAGGGAGTGGGGCACAGATCAACATTTAGAGTTCAGACATGATAACATGGGTTTTGAGATGGTAAGTGAGCTGCCACTCAGAATTTCTTCTGCCTAGTTGCTTATTAAGGAATTAGATCTTCCTTAGAACCCTCATAACCACCAGGTTTAGGTCTCCTGGAAAAGTCATGAGGTCATGATATCTAAATAGGCTTTAATATTCCTATAATATAATATGTTCATTCCTTTGAGTTCTTTCTTTATTATGTCAGTCTAAATCTTTGTAGTCTGTTCTCTATTTTCCAAGATGCTTAAACTTGATCAAAAAAGAGGATGTTAGACTAAAACATTTTATTTCCTTGTTCCTGTGGAACACACATGAAACATATGCTCATTAGTTACAGGAACTAATTTAAATTACAATATTTTCAAATGGCCAACATCAAATAAACTTAGGGAGTAAACATCAGTGCAACATGGTAAACAAGCTATGAAGTGCAGCTGAGTGTGAAGATGATTATCAAGGGATAGGGTCAGTGAGTACTGGACAAGTAAACCAATCTACTTTTGGAAAATAATGTAATTTTCTCATGCATTATGCCAGATTTCTTCTCCCTCATCTATGCACTTCTACTCTCTTTCAGCAATATTATCCATTCGGTGCACTCAATTCCTGAGCTACTGCTGACTAGGGCAAAGATCATCAAGCTGCACATGTGTGCATAAGCATATGCACATGCTGCTGCTGGTATTTTCTTAGCTGCTTTTGGATGTTCACACAATGCAGACTAGACATTAATGTGTATCTTCAAGCAGCAGCCACTAAACTGATTGTAAGCAGGGGCATGTGAAGGGAAATCTATCTTTTCTCTCTATATATAAAATACAGAAATATTGCTATGCTGCTTAATCAGATGAACTCCTATTGTATCTATCATCTTGGTTTAGTTTAAATCTTTTTAGAGTGTACCTAATGATTAGAAATATAAAGGCATCTATTTATTTACAGTGTTGTGCATGACCTCTGTAGTATCACATTTTCTAGCCAGGTGTAAAGACAATGGAAGATATTGCAAAAATATTTTGTTAAGTTTTTCTTGACATATGTTTATACAGGGTCTTAATTTTTTTAATTACAGTGCTTATTTTTTCTATCAGTGAGACAGGTGTTTGTAAATGCGTACATCTATTATTCTCTTTTCCTCTGATGAGCTCAATAAGCTTTCAGTACCCAATCATTATAATATTAAAAGTCATTCTTCTTAAATTAATTTCACAGATCTGTAAGATAAGGCTCATATATTCCAAATAGACCGTGATACATTTGGGCCACAGTGGGGATTTTGAGAGCAATCATGTCTTTTTGCAGTAACTTGGTCTGAGTAATGAAGAAAGAAGCAGTGGGTCCATGATAAGACTGCAGTCCCTGGAGGGGGGTGGAGGTGGTGCATTTTGAAACAAAAATCACTATCAGGAGTGTGATTAAAATGAGTAATGTACCCAAAACCATTACAAAACTCCTTACCTTCTGATAATTATGGGGCAGTGACCTAAAAAAAAATAATTCTCCACCTGATTTAAATTGGGGATACCATACCAGGCAAAGGAAAAGTAGATTCAGTACCTGAGACAGGACACATTTCAGCAAACCACTGTAACTGTGCAGCAGAGGTAAATGCTTAGTCAAGTTAGCCTAGGGATAAATAGCAAAATCTGCATTTACTCAGTTGTGGAGGTTTCATTAGCGTTCTCTATGTGTCATCTGAGAAGGAACTCATTCACATCAGCTCAGCCCTGAAACCCTGACTGCACCATCTAACTCACAATTAATTACCTTTCACAGAAAAGCATGTCTCCCATTTGCTGAATGCAAATACAGAATTTCCCATAGAAACTACACAGATCTAGTACACACGGATGGTATAAGATTCAGTTCAGGACCAGTGAATAATAATTGTTCTAATATCACATGATAAGTCAAAGATAAAAGCAGGTGATCCTGGCCATTGATAAGCCAGGTTACATATCTAGGGACCACTTTTTAGTACACTGTTTAAAAATGTTAAAAATGCTTTCAAATTTATATTAGTGAATTTGAGAAGACATTGCTTACACTGTCTGTTCTGTGTTTGATTCAAAAGGAGACATCCTGATGCTACAGGACTCTGGCTTTAAAGCTCAGAATGGAAAAGTGATACTAGAGATAATTTTATTAATGTTTCCCAAACTCTATTTCAGTCATTGCATTGAGTACGTGCAATAGCATAGAGTGATAGAAAATTTAACATGTATTTTAGTTGTGATTGTTTGTACAAGATACGCCAGGCTTGGTTTTTTTGTTTAACTCTCCAAAGACTAGAAAATTTTACACCATGCTAAACAGAGTAAATTAAACTTGTATGCATTTAAACTTGCATGCACTTAAGTTCTCATTTTGGAATAATTATCCATGTGCATCAAGGAAAAAACTTGTTTCACCTCTTCCTTCTGTTTCTGCCTAGATTGAATGACTAAAATCTGGGTGTTTTTAAGAGCAAATCTAAAAAGACACTGATCTTCTAAAGAACAGAGAAGTGAAAACATAGTCTGATTAACACATTGTAGAATCTTAAGAACACAAATAGCTCTTAATGGCCTGGATTTTATCTTAAAAACATTACTATTCTTAATTAATTAAGTGAATCACTAGGACACTAATCATATAACTTTATCTGACCAGTGCAGCATGGATCAGACTAAAATACCCTGGCAATGGAAATCCTGTAGACCTAAGCAGATAGCATCACTAATGCAAACCATCACATTTAATAGAAAAATTGGCAAAAAGCAAAACCAAACATCAGGGGAAGTGACTGCTTATTAAGTATTACATATACATGTATCCTTCTTATATACAGTCTTGCTGCCCCCACAGACCATATGAAAATACAGCTGCAAACACTGAATTTTACCTGATCTACCATACCATGGTCATTCCATTTGATGAACAGTCACCAATACGTAAAGTGTTGTTTACAGTGTTAAAATTCAGCTTGTTGTTCTCTAGCATGTATCATTTGGTGGTAGTCGGTTATTATTATTTTATATATAGATCTGGATGAGGGTGTGTTTTTTGTTTGGATTTTTTTCTTTATGGAAAGACTGCACATATATTGTTTTGGAGTCTTTTTTGCAAATACCTTTTTTTCACATATCTTGTTTTACCTATGGAGTTTGGACATTAGTGAGCTCTGTTTAGAAGGTGGAGTGCTTTTAACTTTCAACATTTTTTTTTGCACAGGGTTGTGCTAAAAAGGTACAGAAATCAGGATCCAGAGTAAAGTGAAACTGTTTCTATTTTAAAGTGGATATTTATTTTTTTCTTCTTTAAGATTTATTTTTTTAGTCACTGTTTTGCTGGTTTGGTGGAGTCTGAAAACTGCTGGTAGACAATGCAGGTCATGTTTTCTATGTTAACCCTTCTGGGGGTGACAGGGCAGTAAGGCTTGCCTGCATTGTTCAGTGATAAATTCTTACAGTTCATTAAGCAAGATTCCTTTATTCCAAGTGCTGCAAACCAAAGCCAGTCCTCAATCACTACAGAGATGTTTGTTCACCTTATTCCTCATTCAGTCTGACTATGAAAAATAAGTCTGCTTGAGAGCACACAGCAGTGTAATTGAGTCTATGGAGCAGCTGTCACAGAGGTTTTGCTATGAGAAATCATATTAGCCTTCCCTTTAAACTTGTTCAAGGTAATAAGTCATTGTTGACATTCACAAATCATACAATAAAATATCTTTTAAAAAAAACATACAATATGGAGCTTGGCAAATAATTAATATCAAACATATGTCATGTAAATTATGTCCATTTTTAAAAGTGACTCACGAAGGAGAGGAAGGAATGTCAGTTTCTTACCTGTATATTCCTCTTTAATTTTTATAGGTTATCTAAAAATTAAGGAAAAGGGTTTTTTTCTTTTCTAAGAAAGAATAAGAACAAATTATTGGAAAAATCATCATTGTCATCATAGAATCATAGAAT
>VXBZ01008501.1:0-44189 GCA_013399135.1 Heliornis fulica
CTAACAATAAAGCAAGTTAAGAATAAAAGGCTCCCCCCTCCTCCCCCCATCCGTATCCGTCGTCTGTATCATTATCTGATTTTTTAAAACCTTTTGGTTTTATACTGAAGAATATGACAAAAGCTGCACTTGCTTTACACTAATGAAGGCAGAAATATTTCAAGGAAGGGCAAAGAATGTACAATGCACTGTTTTCTATAATGGAACACCTTTTATTGGTAACACACACTTTCAAATAATTTTTGCATTACACGATGGAAAGCATGCTAATACAAAAGCCTAAACTTTTGGGCAAAGTATTTTCTGACAAACATAAACCAAAATCTGGACCAAGAGATCCAGTCAGTTACAGATGCCCAAGCATATATTGTTGAGTTTTGGGTTTGGGTTTTGGGTTTTTTTTTTACTCAGAATATACACCTGACTTACTCAACATAAAATCATAATCTTAAAAGCTTGGTAAGCACATATTCCAGAAGCATCACAGGTATCTCTTTGTGGCTGTAAATCACAACCTACTGCAAACAGGAGGATCCCAAAGACTTCAAACACACTATAAAATATGTTAGGGTATTATTACCTATTGGTCCTTCTCCTGCAGATTCCAAGACTTGAGCGGCTTCCTGGGATACGACTGTTATTGCACCAACCACCGATTCATGGTGTACATCACCATTTGGTGTGCCATCTGGAATTATAACTAATCCATGTTTCTAAAAATACAATAGAAAAAATAAAAACAACCTACTTGTATACAAGAGCAGTGCTACAATATAACTGGACAGAAAAAGTTTTTAAAAGCTTGAAGTTGAACAGTTTGTTGTACAGTTACAGCAAAATGCACCATTTATCCCATTCTAAGGTCAGGGTTTGAGACTGCACAAGAATAGTAATATTCTTCCTCTTCTTCACTGACCTTGATTTCACACCCCATTCCTGGGTTTCTGTTACTGTAAAGGAACTACTACCAACATACCTCTCCTTTCTTCATTGTTTCCTTCAGGTCAGCCAACTCCTCTCTGAGCTCATCTCGCTCATTCTTAATGCAGTCAAAGTAATCTTTCTGTCTTTCTAGGGCCTGGGTTCAGGCAGATAGCAAAGAAAAAGAATGGCACAGAGAAAAGAGCACATGACAGACAGCAGAGAGATTTTCTACAAGTAAATACAAAGAGCTCAGCAAAAGTAAAGAAATTAAAAAGGGTATTTAATATACAGAAGCACACATCTCTGATAGCTACTTTTTGTAAGTCACACACCTAGCCTCAGGTGACTCTTAGTAGAATCTATAAGAGAATTCTATTTAGTGGATTCTATCTTTGGGTAGATTTTGAGACACTAAATTGAATACCAGAAGAGTAAGGTAAGTCTTCTTAGTACGGGCACTCTGTGCCAGAAATAGTTTGCCAGAACTCAACTTGCAAAGTCCATTTTTCATTGAACTATATTCTCTACATCTGATAGTATACAGAAGTAGACATCTTAACTCATAAAAAGGACCTTGGATATATAAACCTGTCATCCACTTTTAAATACTAGTTTATTCAGGGAAGTATGACAACCACCCTTTCTTAAAACTTAAATCCATTTTAGAGAAGGCAAAAAAAGCAGCAAACACTAATGTCACTGTTCTAGCACAAGAAACAACAGCAGCTAAAAGCAGAACATGGACCACAACGGGTTTGCCTACCTATGCTGGAGCTGTGTTACCTGGCTGGGCAGCATCTCAGTGAACCATTCAAATTTAATACTGCATGCATTACAAATAATCCTGACCACACAGTGACTGCAAAAGTGTGCACACATTCTGCCAAGAACATCATCCAGCTAAACCTTGTGTCATGCATGACTGTTTAGGAATGGACTGATACCAAGAAAGAAATGAAGGTGTATACCTTTGTATTGTAATTGCTCCACATAATGACTGCAGCATGCTGAATTTAAATAATTATCTAGGATCTGTAAACTAGAGCAATGCTTTAAGGCATTACTCTTAATTCTGGCAGAAAAAAATATTAAGAACTGCCAATGTGAGATTAATAATCATTATTCAATATTGAAAAATTTTAATAAACATGCTAGTTTTTGTGCTAAATCTAGTTCTCCAACTCTCCTGTTGTGGGGTAGGGAATAAAAATCAACCCAACTAAGCTCTGCAGGCATATTTTAATATACCAAAATCATTACAATTTGATCACTTGGCAGGAAGCAGATCTGTCTGGAGTCCTATTAAAAAACCCTTACAAAACCTGTGCCCAACTCAGCCACATGATTGCTAAACTTCAAATTAGCTGTGTGTACAATTTGGAGCCATCAAAGAGTAAAATAGGTGCATGTTCCAGGGATAACACCTGGAAATTATAGTTCAGTCTCCTCAAACTGGATTGATCTAATTTAAGAACAAATACAAGTTTCAATCACAAAAGGGCAGGTGTAAAAAAAACTCATGCTATCTCTGCTCACCTCCCTTTCTTCCTCTGAGGCATCATCAGTCTTCCATACATTCTAAGATTAGCAGAACTACTCAGTATTGGGGAAAGATTCAAAACCTACACACTATGAAACACAGGTAACTGTTTTTAAATAATGGAAGTGAGAAAGACAGCAGCACTGTTATAAAAAGGAAAAATACCAGTAAAAATCCAGTTATGGTGTTTACAAGAAAGCAGAAATTGACAGGAAAGTTTTGGCTGAAGGAAAACAGTATTTTTCTTGTCAATCTGGCTTGTAGTAAGTCTTTTGAACATCAGGTAGATGTTCAGTGCTAACTCTGGCAGTGTAACTGAAAAAAAAGTGCTTGCACAAAAGTTGGCACAAATTGGCACAGTCTAGTACATAAAGGTGAAGACTAAAGATGGAAAGAGTATGGTTAAAGATAAAAAAATTCAGAAAAATGTTCAGAGAAAAACTTTAAAATGCTGAAATACTATTTTATGATGGAAGAGAGGATTGCAATATGGACTGAAGGATTGAAAAATGAAATAAATATATACTGAAAAGAGACTGTAAAATAGTACTTTTTCTTAAACTGGGCAATACTGGTAAAGAGAACTTTTCAAAGTGACTTGAACCCCAAATACTGCAATTTTCAAATAAACCTGTGTATGTTAAAATCTGGTGTAAAATGAGAGAGAAATGACCCAGCATTACCGAAAGGCAGACAATTCCTTTCTCAAGGCTATCCATTTAGCTGCCTCTCACCACCAGGCAATCTACCTGCAGCCCAGAACAACCCCAAGTTCAGAACCATGGAGTTATCACACAGTTTTACCGGTTCTGCCCGGTGCAGAAGTCAATTCAAGATCAGATATTTTAGCACTAGGTACACCAAATGGAAACACAATCTACAAATATTCACTGAGGCTTCTCTGTATTTTGACCCTTAGATCCTACAGCTCTTGAGGTTTTCCATTATTTTGGGTATTTCATCTCTCATTTCAGGCCATTTAAAATCCACTAATTCTTATACAAATTGCTAAGATGGCAGAAACAGAAGTCAAAGGTGGCCAAGGTTTGAACTGTTCTATTTTTTTAAAATTTTACTTGCCTCTAAGGAGATTAAAAGCTTTAAAACCGATTTCAAATTTGTATAAAATTATTATGTCACTACTGATCAACATACAGGCCCAGGCCATTGTGGTATTTGTCAATAATAAAGAAACAGTGATTTTTTTCAAGCCCTGAATACATGTTAAATTTTTTTTGTAAAAATCTGTGAGATTGTACACATAACTACTGTGTTATGGGCTTAATTAGTATTATTCATCATTATGCAATTAAAGATGTAGTGGAGCTCTACATCTTGTAGAAAGACTGTGAAAATGTTTGCAATATTTAAACTGGGAGTGACCTTCATTTCTTTGGAGTACACAGCATTCCTTGGGGTATGTGGGGCATCCATCTACTTCTAAAACAAAAAAATACCTTTCCCCACATATTTGATTCATACCCCTATTTTTTTATCTTTCCAATTAATTGTCTCCTGGAGATCAAACACCTCTCTGGTTATGGAGTCTATATTCTGGTGCATACGCTGATTCTCCTGCAGTAATTAGGATGAGGGAAGAATAAGAGGAAAGAGAAATAAGGAAATGGGAAAAAAACCCACATTCAAATACATAAAGGAAATTAAGCAATAGAAGTCAACTAAAGAGTTTATGAACATGAAGAAAAAGGCTGCAACTTAACATAATATATTCTTTATGAATTAATGCAAGAGAACAGTAATTAATTTTACTCAGTCAGTGTTGATGGGATAATTTATAGTGCAGTGAGAGCTCCTTTTCTTCAGTAATGGTTCCTGCTGCAGATTTGGAACAACATCCTTTGTATAGCAAAATAATTACCCTATTGTAATTTCCAAATGCTTTCAAGTCCCATCTGGGAGAAAACAGTAATGTTAACAAGTGGTTTTCCTAGTGTTTTACAAGAGGGGATAATCTTCTTGAAAAGAAAGAAATTAGAATCACACATTCAGAAGTGCAATATGGCTCCTGACTTACATTAATACCTATCAATCATGGTCCTATTTTTTCTTATCTAACACTGCATTTTGTTGCTTACCCTGCAAACATTCTGAAACTACAATTCTTTGCTATGTTCATATAATTATATATGAGGGTGACATAAGACCTTTTAGAACTAGTGATAATTATTTGCTCTCCTAACGAGTGAACTTGCTTTTACACCTGGGAATGGAAAACATTCTGCATAAAACTAAGCAGCTTCAGCTAGATTTTCTGTTAGTGTTAAAAGATGAAGTCACTTGAATAAATGCTAAATATGGATCAAATTCTTTGAAGGGAGTGCATGCATTTGGTTAATATTCAACACATACGCTCCGTTTCTACCAGTAGCAAAACTACTCCAGATAAATCTATATTCTCGATTTCCCTACTTTAAAAAAAGCAAAACAAACAGAAATCACCAAAACCACAAAACAAACTCACCAAAAACCAAAGAAAAAAACAAAGGTACCTTGTTGGTTTTGGATGTGTTTTATTGTTTTGTTGGGTTTTTTTTTTAATGTTTGTTTTTTAAAAGAATTTGCAGTGAAATCAAAAAGAACCTGCTTATAGCTCTGTTGCTTGCTCTGGAATTTGCTTCTCAGCATTAATCTTCCACGAATTGCTGCTACTTATGAAAATTTTATTGCTTTTCTTCTGCAAATAAGTTATATTGTCTCCAGTTTGTGAAGCACTTTTTTCCAGTAATCAGAACAGATCTGAGACTTCTCAGAAGTCTTTTGGAATTACTGTTGGAATTACAGAGTAACTGCTACCTGGAGAGTGAGAGAGCTTAACAGGTAAAGAAACCAATCAGTGAAATGCACTATTACACAGCTTTTGAAAATAAGGTAGTGGAAACTTCAGAATCGTCATTTTTACTGAAACCAAAAGGCAGCAAGAAAATTAAGTACTAATTCAACTATGACTTACAGTGCTAGAATTAAAATAAATAGGAAACTGATACCTGCATACTGTTGACAATACATAATGTTGTGGATCATTTTAAAAATTAAGACTGATAATAACTCTGGGATTTTAGGGCAGATTGATTTGTTTCCAGAAGAGCAGGGCAAGGAGGAAAAAGAACAAGGCAAGAGAGCTACAGAACACACCACACACCCAGGAACTTGGTTATGACCCAAAACCATGCTGACCAGTGTTGCTATATTTATGACTGACCAGTAAGCAAACTAACATTTACTACTGCACACTTCAGTGGTTGATGCTCACAAAAATCTGAAACATCTGAAATGGAAACTTTTAGGAAAGTCAAAGAATGACATGCATCAGTACTTCTGTCTAGGCAAGAAGATTTTGGCCATACAGAACTAGTTCTACCCTCACAAGGAAGAAAAGATAAAAAGGGATAAAGAAATACTCACGAGTCCAACAGAATTCTCACAGGAATTAAGGATTTTACAAGAGGTAGCATAGTAACATTCTGTGATTCAAAAACCTTGTAGTGGGCTTTATAAATTTAGAGAGATTGATAGCTTAAATTCTCTCTCAACAGCATGAGATAATATTGAAGCTCATTTTGTGTATGATGGCTGTTCCCATTCAAATATTACACTATATTTATTTGTACAGTCATACACTGTGCAAATACATATTTCAGTCACACACTCTCTCATATGAATATACCTCTATCAATTCATCCCTCTGTCGAAGGCCCTCCTTAAGTTCATCCAGCTTATGCTGCAGAACGCTGCACGTGTGCTTCTGTCTTTCCAATTCCTGTATTAAATAAATTATTTATTTTAGTATCTGGTTACACACTCATTTGCAAGTTTATTTTAAGAGCTCGTAATATAATCTAAGAAATTGCTGCAACAACTCAAGAAATTTTATCTACCAAATAGCTAAAAATCACGGAATCATTGTTTCTGGTAGGATCTCCAGATATTTACTGTACAGAAGATTATATTTAATAAAAGGTTGGAAAGGGAGAAATAACAACTTAAGCACAGCACTAATGAGAAAAGCTAAAATACTGAATTTATCTAAGATTTGCTGGAAAAGGCTGCCATATAGCTCTTCTCTTTTGAAGAAAGTTGGGGTGAACGTGTCTTTAATTAAACACATTTTAACTTCAGTGTGTCACATGAATTAAAAAACTTTTTCCCCAAAGGGTGGTAGTAGATGGGATGTGATTTGGAGTTTTTGTTTCTTCAGTTGCTTTTAATAAATAAAAAAACCCAACCAAACAAACAAACAAAAAAAAAACCAAACCCAACAAAAAAACCCCCACAACCAGCAACCAAAACCCCAAACCCCCAAACTAAACAACACATCTTTGGCCACCAAGATCAAGACTCTTCTACTAATCCAAATCTCTTCAATTGTTTTTACCACGCAGCTCAGGTTTCTATGTTTACCTTTATAACTAGAATCAAAAGATCTTAAAAAAAATAAATCAGTACCTTTGACTTCTCTTCATTCTCCCTATAGAACTCTGCTATCTGTTCTTCTTTCTCCTCAATGACATCCTTTAAAGTATCCACTTGGTAAACCAAGTTGTTTTTCTCATTGTCTAGTTGAGCATTGGAAACCATAGCTTTCTTGTACTTCTCTTCAACTTCAGCTAGTGAATCCTAGGTAGTAGAAAGGCTTACATTAGTCTATACTTTTTGATGCATTGTAATGTTAAAATGCCACCATAACACTGAAGAGTTCTATCTTCTATCCAGTAACATCATGCAAACATTTTCTGTTTCTGAATTATTTTCGTGCCTTGGTATCTAAAGACAAGTCACAGTTCAGCTCCCATTATCCAGGTTGGGTCATATACAGCAATGAAAAGTTATCATCACAAAAGTATCAAAGTCAGAAGATAATTTTCCACTTGTATTTCATATTCTGGCACCTTCTCAATTCGGATGGATAAAGTGTTAAGATCACAGCTACATTGTATTTTCAGTGAACACGCAAGAAAACACACTTCAGAATAAGGCAAGAAATCTCTGATAACTCAGGCAAATAAATAAAAATGCCACAGAAGTATCTAGGAGTAGCTTTAACTTAATATTTAAGTAGTGCTCTATTACTTCAAATTCAAAGCTTTAAGGTAGTCATAGTTCTTCAGTAACATTCTACCTCTTACTAAGATTTAGAAAGAAAGGCATGTAAGGATTCACATGCTTCACAATTCTCCCATTTATTTAAACAGTTTTATCCTATTTTTTTTCTCTCCACTGTAACAAATGTCAACTATTTAAATACTAGAACTATCACTCCAGGCACTTTTAAACACCCAATGATTTCAATATGCATTGTTAAAAATAGAAAACACCTTTTCTTGAGGTCGAATTGGAATTTCTGCCTTTACAATGCAACTTTTATCTGATGCAACTTGCCCTGTCACTGTGCACCTCTGAAAGGAGTCTGCCCTGCCTCTTCTACAGCCTCTTATCAGGCAGCTGAGAACAGCAGCGGTATTGGCACCCACTCCTCCAGGACTTATCATATCCAATTGTCTCAGCCTCTTTTTGTATGCCATGGGCTGTGGGGCTCCACTCTTGCAGGAGACTAGGTTGAGGCAGGAATGAAAACAGGTAAGAATGCTCTGTATATAACCTAAAGCTAAGAAGAAATACCACCCACAGTTCTCTGAAGTAAAGCCAAAGGGTTATGCAAATCACTCTGCTTGGCTAGGAAAAGATGATTAAACCCAGGGGACTTTAAGAGTGCCTGTTGACTGCACAGATTAAAAAAAAAAGAAAAAGGAAAGAAAAAGTAAAAGATTCCTTTCTAGCTGATGCACTTGATATATAGGAAGAATCAACAAAACTGAATGAACCAGATGAAAAGATTTTAAAACCCAAATCAGAACTACCCACACTGGAGTTCATTCTGCTGACACCCAACAGGTTTGTAGCCAGATAAAAAAACACAGTCAGATGCACAAGGGATGGGCAACTACAGAGGCATGAAGGCCATGTGATTACAAATCACTTAACCACTGGTAAAATCAGGTATTCCAGTAACTCTTTAACATACAGAACACAAAACTTCTAAAGCAGAAGTTGAGAAAAAGGTAATACTTTCCTAATTAGAAAGAAGGGTTCCTGAAAGAATCTGCAGAAGGCAAATTAACTAAGGAACATACTATTCTGTATTAACAATTGTATAAAATGCAGTACCATTTTTTTAAGCCAAGAACTCACTGTCTATTGCACACTTGTGCTCTTTGGTAGCTGTAATGGATTATGGTAAATAAAAGCATGTTAGTCATGGTTCAGAACAGCAGTCACGAGATGCTGGCAAACATGCACAAGTGGGTTAGATTCATTCTGACAGTATGAAGCAAACTCATATTTCACTCAAATTTAGTACAATCATTACAAAATTATTAAACATAGCTATCTACTGTTTTCTGAAGTCCTTTTGATAGTCATATGGCAATATTATTGAAACAAGGCTTCATCTGAGCATATGGCTGGCAGATTCAAAGTTACTTATCCTCTAAAGAGGAAAGAATTTTTGCTACACAGCTCAAGTCACATATTTTCCCTTTACTAATGATACTTAAATTCAAGGAAGCTGTTCTAGTATAAGGAGCATTCATTAAATTCAGTCTCTATATGGATAGCAAATAAGGAAAGATCTCTTCACTTTTACATGGAACCATTCACAATAGGTAACAGGAAAGAGGACAGATTAAGTAACCTGAACAAGATTTGTAAGCCACATCATTTGATGTTT
The DNA here is from genome assembly GCA_013399135.1 of Heliornis fulica. Lineage (NCBI taxonomy): Eukaryota > Metazoa > Chordata > Aves > Gruiformes > Heliornithidae > Heliornis > Heliornis fulica. Next base: position 9,210 of record VXBZ01008501.1, read on the forward strand.
CTCAACATAGGAGAGTGAAAAATAATCATACTGTAACTGCAGACTATTACCTGTGCAAAAACTTACACAAAAAAAAAGCACACATGTTAATCTACACAAGTCAAAATACAGATAAATCTCATTAACCTAATACTGAAAATACCAACCTATAATTTAGACAGAAGATAATGGTAATGTAAACCACAGACATTAAAAAAAAAAATCATAATGGCAAAGGATGAAAACAAAATGAATCTGAAAGCAATATGCCTGCTCAGATTTGTTTCAGCACATCTTTCAAATTATTTCTTTGGTTTTGCTTGTAAAAGGTAGTATTTACTGAAACTTGGAAAACTAATTATAAACTTCTTAAGTTCTTTGCTGCAATTATATCCTACTTCTTTCTTCCCCATTCAAGACATAGCAATTAGTTTAATAAATTTGTTTGCTAAACCTCTCATTATTTCACCTGAAAACACCTGCTAAAATTTGAAAGCCTATGCTATTTAAACATAAACAAATAACAAATGTATACTCTCTCATGTCCATTTAAATCATTAATTTAAGCTGATACTCTCTATGCATTAGAAGTTAGATACATGCTTTGAATTTTTTTCAAAAATTGTTAGTAAAGCCTTCGTTAGTGGAACCAGTTTTACCTCCATTACCCAAAAACACCCATACAGAATGCATGCTTGGGAGGAGCCCTGATACCTTTAGTTCTTTAAGTCCCTGCATGTATCTCCCTTCTACATCGTGTATCTGGTCCTTAAGATCATAGATATCCTGCAGGACATAGGAATGAACCATTGCATAAGTAGTATGGGGGAGCAATATATAGTTTAAAAAGCATTAAAAGGTTTACATGCATTTCTGTCAAATGCCAAAGCCTGCAATATTTCACAGAACTTATAATTAATTCACAATAGCTCGATGGAAGCTCAGATGTTGTTTAGATCCCTGAATCCAAGTGATCTAAAACAGGACAAATTGTTTCAAATTTTATGTAAACAAAGTCATTTAAAAAAAAAAAAAATTAGAAAATGTTACCACCACAGATATTTATCTATGCAGTAAATACAACTGCCAAGATAAACACAGAAATCTTTCATGATTAAGAGCTGTATCTTCAAATTTTTCTTAATAGTAAGAAATCAATAGTTCTGTAGCAGAGAAAAATTCCTCCTAAATACAGTTTTAAACTAGCTCCAAGTTTTCTGAAATGCATTTACCCGTAATTCGCTGAGGGAGGCATCAGGATCCACCAAACTGCTCGTGTCTCCACTTCCTCTCCTCGAGGAGCTGCCACTCAGGGGAGTTGCACTCGTTGAGTTGCGAGATGATGGCTTAAAAAAGGAGAAACACTGTATTGGTAATCATACTGCCATTTCTGGTATGCCCAATGCTACTCTTCATAAACTGTTTTACAGCACAGATTTTACTATTTCTTAACAGTAGCTTGCAGGCAAAATATTCCATTTATTGTCTAGCAGTTATATTTCTTCTTGGTAAATTTTTAGTTTCTCTTTGATGACTTATCACTTATTATTCAGAAGATATTCATAAGGAGGCTGATCTTTAAACCTACATCTTACTGTCGGTAAGATTTGATGGAGGTTCTCTTCTAAAAATTATAATTTGTGCCACTCAGGATTCAGAAAAAGGTCTCCAGTGGAATTGAGCATACAAATTTTATAGCCCTAGCCTCTTAAAATTCAACCTCTCCTGCTAAATATTTCTTTCACAAAATAAATTCTGTAAGGAATTAATGCTCATTAGAAGGAAACTGAATAATATACTTATTTTCTGGGAAGGAAATGATGCAAAGCATTAAATTTTTAGATAAAAGAATGCATCTAAAATAATATCTTTGTAAAATATTAAAAACTACTAACAACCACAAAGCATTTATACTTTTGGAACAATTTTAACACAAGTTTATGGATGAATACTCAATTTCAGTAGTTTTTTTAATTAAAAACCCTTACCCTTGAAAATATTTCTGAATGGGATTTTTCACTCTTTTCTTCCAGCTGAAAGAGAAATGGGAAAGTGATCACAATACATCTTTTGCAATGAGGGACTACTGAATCACCATCTTCTGTTCAAAGATACTAAGAAATATTTAAGAACAAAAAATGGACAAAAAAAATAAGAAATTCTAGTAGTTAGCACAAACCAAGGCAAGGGAAAACAAAAAAATCAACCTGAAATAGTAGATTTTGCCTCAATGGCAAAATAACTTAATGCTTATAAAGGAGAAAAAAAAAGTAATTTCCAATATTAAAGTACTGGACAACAATGCTTGTTTCACACTTTCAAATATCAACAGGGTAGTGAATGCAACACTTGGTGGCCGAACAAACACGAAGCTTCATGCAAATGCACTCAGACAATCAGTGACACCAGTGTGAATGTCCTAGTTATTAGAAAACACATTTGTTCTTAAGTTCCTTGGGTTTTGTCCTGATCTAACTGCAGATCTTACCAATCTGGGTAAAAACATGTAACTACAGTGTATAATCAACAGCAACCTACAAAATTATTTCAATCCATATTTTATATATTGAAGCCTAAGGACTCTCACCACCCTCTTATTCACAAAACTCTGATATTCCACACAAATTTCAGATCTCAGTATTTTCTACATTTCTATGAATCAAAGTAAGCAGAATGACACAAAGACATTAACATGTTGCTATATTTACTAGACCAAATGTGATACTTTGAATACGGTACCCAAAACATCTAGCTTCTCCAAAACCACCAGTTTTCCTCTCAGCCCAGGGCCAAACTATTTGGAAGTCTGATACAATCACAATAGAAATAAAAGTTACTTCACGAGATTATTTTTTTTTCCCTTCTATTATAGTTTCTACAGAAGCAATACTGCATTTCCATGGCAAAATCACCATCTCCAGTAATGTGCTGAAACTGTAAATTGCAGATATTTGTCATCGATGTGCTGGTAAAATGATGTTAAGAAACCAACTGATCTCAAGTAACCATTTAGAACAGCTTATAAAAATACAACTTTGGAGTCTAATAACACAGTAACGATGCTAAAAAGCAACTCAGAAGGTAGCATAATTTCCAAATTCAGCCTCCACAATTTTGTTTTAGCAGAGCATTAATTTCAGAAGAGCAGATTTACTAGAGGAGAAAAACGCTAAATTCTGAAGTGGAGAACTGGTTTGTGTCTGCTTTGATTTGATTTGATGGAGGTTCTCCATCCTTGCAGTGGTCTATTGTAGTGCAACACCAACTTGCAGAGCTTCTTGCAGTGGCTCACCTGAACCTCCTGAACTGCAGGGTGATGCTGCTGCCCCTCACTGCACTGCTTGGCAGGGCTATGAAGAGTCTGACTCTTCCATAATAAAGCAGTTGCAGGGTGCTCATCAGCGTGTAGCAACACCTTTGCCCAAGTAAATAAGCTCAGTTCTCTCCACCTCTCCTCCTACTGCCTGTGCTAACACTGTTATTTAAAAGACAGGCCTAAGAACAGAAGTTACCCTTTTTTTTTTACCCATATTGACCACAAAAGTTTTTGGTTGCAAGTAATTTCTAGGACTGCCAGCAGCAATAAAGAGAAGGTAGCTAGTTTTCTTGCAAACAATGGCCAGGCTAAAGGGGCACACAGGAAAAGAGTCATGGTAATTTTCCTGTACCATGATGTAGTGCCTTGGGGTTCAGTACAAGAGCACAGCCAATGCAAACGAGTGCTCCAGTAACAGACCCTGTCAAAAATCGCATCTGGGTGGATGAAGAATAAAATGCACTAGAGGGCACTGCTAGCATAATTTAATTTTGTCATTTAACCAAATAGGAGTAAAAAAAAAAAATTGGAGAAAACCCCTAAACACTGTTAACTTGCATAAGGAAAAAAACCAACCCAACATTTAACATTTAAGAGATGCTTAAGCTTATGACACACAAAACCTGTGAAGTGTTAACACTTGCAACATGCTTCTAGGAACAAGCAAAAAAGCAAAAGCCCCTTTAAATAAAGCAGCATGCCTTTAAAAAAAAAAAAAAAATCACACTCCAACCCCTCAAGAAAGCTATCTGCCATTAACTAACTCTGGTTTTACAGTACAAGACTCTTTCATACCCTTTCAGAGCATGAAAAGAAAACCCAAACCCCACAGTTAGTAAATTCACCACAGTATAACGACAAACATTACACTCACACTATTCAAACCTTGGACATCATCTGCATCGGAAACAATGCTTCCCCTGCGGTTGGAACGACTAAAATAGTCAGCAGCAGTTTCACTTTGATCAGAAAAATCAGAGGACTTCAAAAGATAAGGAGAGGGGTAAAGAGAACTGAAGATATAGAATGAACAAAAGCTTATTAAAAATACCCACACCACCAAGCAAACAGAAATTCTAACTTAAATCTCCATTATTGCAATTTATTCTTGCTTTTTTAACAATTCAACAGTTGTAAAACCTTATTCTTCTAGATTTATTCTATCTTTAGTGTGCCCAAATGAATAAAGTGTGTGCCACACTAACGTGAATATTGCAGTCAGCAGACACATTGTTTTTAAACACTCTCTTCACATGTTTATTATTATAGTTTTCAGTATCTAAAACTAAAAGCAACTAACATTATTGATTCAATTTCCTCACTTGGAGTAATATAAAAACAGAGATACAAAAGGAAGTAATATAGTGCCAAAGGAACTACAAAACCTTTACCAAAAAATCTGTAGATCAAAACCAGTTTGTATAATCAGAAGTTGACAAAAATCATTTTTCTTGACAAATTGAGAAAAATGATTTTTTTTTAAATCAACACAATTCCAACACTATTAGTTATGAATATGACCTGAACTTCCTCTCATTCATAATTTTAAGAGGCCTCACAACAGAAGACAAGCTCACTTCACAAAGCTGTACATCAGACAAGCACCTAAAAGTCAGAAAAAACAACCACTGCTTCTCACCACTGGTAAAAAAAAGGCAAAACTATCTAACCACATTAGTCATTAGGAAGCCATGGGAATTTGAGGGAAATTTTTTTACTAAGAAAACATTATGCACATTAAACACAGTATTTAATGAGAAGATATTTATCAAATATTGTAATGACTGTATTCTACTTTAAAAGGCAGAAAGTTACTATGAACATTACAGTTTGTTTTAAAAGTGATTATATGAAAAATTTTTAAAATTAACTGTTTGAAAATATATTGTCCTATCCCATTCTCATAACTGAAAAAAGTAATTCTTAATTACAATACAAATGTTGTAGCCTCATCTTTCAATTAAAAAACTGTGAGATCTTTCATGCAAATGTAACCACTTATATACAAAACAGTTTGCTGACGAGCACCTGTCCCTGGGTACAGAATTTTTTTTTCTCCCCCTCACTGCAGTTATTCTATTTCTCTGACAAAGAATTTTCCAGCTGTATCTACATTTTAAATGCCCTTAAAAAACCAAAAAGTTTAATTTTCACAGTCAGTAATTTGGCTAAACTTTTCTATATTATAAGTATATTATGTTGAACAGGATTCTGCTGATAGGAATTATGTTTACAACAAAAGAATGAACAAACATTATCTATGACAACTTTGCACTTTCTCATTCAAATCAAACTAGCTTTCCTGTTGAGAAGTCCAAACATATGAGAAATCTTACTCTTCCTCTTACTGTATCCTCTGCACTTTTAACATCTTAATGAGTTTATAAAAAAAATACCGTTTAAGATGGAGCTGTACCATACTTTTTCACTACTTTTTCTACTGTTTTCATCTTCTCCTCTACTTTCTCTTTTGATTTCCACTGAATACTGAATTGAATTCCAGTGTACTACCCGGAGCAAAAGCAAAATATTAACCATAGAAACAGCAGAAAGTGAAAGATAAGATTTACACTTGGTCTGTTGAGTATCCTTTTCAGAATTATTTTATGACACATAAACTTTGAACTCTATTAAACATCCACTAGGTGTGAGTAAATGGTACCTTTCATTATTGATATATAACATAATAAGAATTGATTATCTATATGTTCTTATGTACATATGAAGCATGTACTTTCAAGTAACTAATCTTAATCTTATGAGAAACTACGGAGACAAGTAGTATTTTCAGAGTTCAACAGACTTAAGGATGGATGTTAGTACCTCCTAGTGTTTGCAACTTTGAGCAAAAGCAACTTACACACTCAGAAATTCCCTGAATAGCTGAAGAGTGTCTTCAAGAAATCTGGTTTTATTTGTTTAGTCTCCATAACATTGCTAAGTATATGTGAAAAATTACAACTGGACCATTTCAATTTGACCCGTACCAGAACACCGACGTACTTTTTTGGTGTACCACCACAAATGACCAGCTGTACCACTGAAATTAATACGAGTTGTCCCGTGGTATGAATAGGGTAGAACAACTTAAAATCACTTTGCAGCACAAAAAGCCATCTTTGTAATGACACAGTACCAATCCAGAACAAATTTCTTTCAGTTTCAAATAGTGGTCACCATAAAAATGAGCCAGCTACTTCTTACTGTATGGCATAACAAAGACTGCATTAGCTCTCTTCCCAAAAAGAAAGACTTTTTCCACATGTATTGTAGTAAGAGTTTTATATGCCTGGCCAATCACAACCTATGGTGGTAACCCCATACCCCAACAATGTACTTACTGTACTCTGATTTCCAATTGCTTCCAACTGTATATTTGCAAACACTTAAAAGATGTTCAGAAAAGCAAATTTCTTACTGCTTCTATACTTTACCATCTTACTGCTAAAAGTTTACATCTTGGTAAAAATCACACCTCTAAAATTAGATTTTATTTTTTTTCCACATGCACCTGAAGAACTAAGTTTGTGTGTTGGGTCAGTAAACTGATCCCCCAGTGCAAATACTCGTAACTGTTGTGTGTTAGTGTCAAACCATTCAGCAAATCATGCAAGAGGAATGCTCACCACAGGACTACTTCGAATTGAGCTTGCTCTTGAAGAATAACTGTATTCAGATGGCTAAAGGAAAGTTATGAAGGAAATTCTCAATTCTCATCTCCAGAAAGCAAAGAGAATGAAAAAACAACCAAAAGCCTATTACACTTACAGTACGAGAACTGTATGAGCTACGTAATCCATCACCAGACAAAGATGCCTGAGAAAGAGGGAAGGAAATACCATTTATATTCAGTCTCAGAAAAAATTATGCCAGTCTTATATGCTGTAATTCTCAAGCACTCCATTTTATCCCATTTACATGTTTTCCAGCAAACATACTTTCCCAAGCAACTTCAAAAAGTTTCCAGCAGCATTTACTCCTACTATTAGAGATGTCTATTTTCAAATATAATTCTAAGAATTCTCTTGAAAAATAGCCACCTAGTTAAAAAATCTAATAAAAATCAGTCAGCTATTTCCAGACAAAAATTAAATTAAATAATTAAACCACAATCTGGTTTTCCTTGCTCTGACACTTTCAGATCCAGCCTGGGAACTGAAGCCACACTGTATGTACATTTATAGGTTTTATTCTGTGTTCATCCATACAGGTTTTCCTGAAAAAGAACACTCTAAGGTGCAAGGCAGAAATCTATTTATAAAAGCAGCTCTGGACAATACAAGTAAAATTAAAAGTATTCCATCCCCATGCTGCTTTCCCCCTACCTATGAAGGAATCCCTATCTGAAATTAGTATTATATGTATAGGAAAATGATAAGTGAGAGCTGTTATGATGGTCTCATTCTCTCACTGGGTCTTCTAATGTTTTCTTCAGGATATGCACAAAGCCACAAAGTGATCTGTGTTTGCAATCCAAGTGTAGGAGAAAACCTCACTAACTACATATTACCAGAAAATACTTGTTGATTTTCTATCTATGTTTAGAATGTCTCTGAATGGCACAGCAAGTTGGATTTTAACTGCTGGAGCTGCACAAAAGACTAACTTTTTAAAGATGGCAACTTTCTGTAGAGCTGTGTTAGCCACTGTTATGGCACAGCTAGCTACTCTGTCTTGTAAAGATGCAAATTAGGAGTTTGTCCTATTTTGATTTTGTATGATAACTGAACTTAAAAATGGCATCTTATCTGAAAGTATCCAAAGTCTCTTTACCCCAAATTTCTGTAGTCTCCTGACAATGACTTTTCTCATTCAAGCACTTCTTTAAATAACCTTTTTTAGTATTATACATGCAGTTGTTATTTAGTATGCTTGCATTAACTTGTTCTAAGCCCAGCGCTGCTGTTCACTGCTGCATTCATAAACTTTATGCTTCGTCAAATGGCAACTACTAACGAAATTTAGAGGCAATTTAACAGTGTTAAAAACATTAAACCAAATGTCTCTGCAAGATAACACACACAAGCTGCACTTTATTTAAAAATAGGGAAAAAAATTGCCCATGTAGTACTGTCAAGCCTCATGGTCACACAATACAACTTTAAGGCAACCATGCAAATGGTGCTTACGAACCAAACTGATACTTCTTATCAAACCAGTGTTTACAGAAGGAGAGGCCTATGAAGAAAAGTGGAATTTTATATTTCTGAAGGTCTTCTAAACATCTAAATGTAAGCAAGGTGTTATTTCACATTGTACTAACCCTGTAACTCCTAGTTGTTGCCACTGGATCACTGTATAGAGAAGATGACTGTAGTGTGAAGAATAGAAAAAGTCAGAAACACTTGTGTGCACTGATTTTATCTACTGCTCTATAATCCCCAAAAGTTCTTAAAATGGAAATATAAAATTTTACATCTAGAATAGATGGAAGCTTTAAGAAAAGTGTGGATAAACATTACAAGAAAACTCATACGTGAAAGAGTAATCTAAAAACATTAAAGCAATCTACTATTTTTATCAGAAGATTTGTATAAGGATAAGAAATTAAAGTTTCCAGAAGAGATGTCAATTTCCTGTAGCTCTTTAATCCTGATCATGACAATAGCTGAACGATACCACCCATCGCTCAAGACCTCTGATTTATCATTGCCTTCCTGCAGAAGAAAATACATCAGTGCTAATCCTAAGACTTTTTATTGCTGGTTTTTAAAAGCACGAATTTGAAAAGGAAAGTGTCACAGCTGCTAGCTGTTTTCTCTGTATCACACAGCAATCATGACACAGATTTAAAATTTTAAACCCCATATATGCAGAACATAGAATAACTTGCACATTATCTATTCATTTAATAAAAGGATGCCCTTAGAACAATTGCAACTACTATTAGCTACAATAATTTGCAGTGTTACAGACAGAAAGAAAAATTTGTTTCCTATAGTATAAGCAATCAAAATTAGAAATAAATATTTTAGATACATTAAAGAAATTAATATAGGAAGAAGAGACAGACCCGAGTATGGTAGGAAGGAACTGGTTTGCTATATCTAAGGCTGCTATAAGTTCTCTGATCATAGTAAATTCCACTCTGTGGGAGGAAAAAAAGAAAACAAGTCACATCTGCAGATCTTGACATTGTCCAAACTTTCCTGATCTGAAGCTTTCACAGAAAGTTGTAAAAGTTTTCTCAATAGCTGACCCACAATCCATATAACTTTCTGAAGCAACTGTAAGAAACCCCAAAACTACTTATGTAGTCTGTGTATCAGCATTATCTGTAATTCTAGTGCCCTGCTCAAAGTAGTAAATAGATTGCTTCTCCTCCCCCATAAATAATAACACTCCAGAAAGTATAGCTAAGTCCTGACAACTGCAGCATGAAGTATGTGAGAAACATATCTGACAAAGCTTCCTAACAATTAGTACAATGACTTATTTCCCCCCCTTCCCCCCACCAATACCAACCTGAATCAGAATGTTTGGGGGGACAGGACCGAAATGTCTACGGCTGTAATGGGAGATGGATGTTTAAGTGATCAGCAGCAGTCTGTATCCTAACACTGCTCTGTATGGAGGTGTGTGTGCTGAACACATAGCAATTATAGTCTGGATTATTTCTGTTGGGTTTTGACACAGCCTACACAGAGTGCATATACATGCAGAGATGAGGGAAAAAAGTGATTTACATGGGTTGGGGGGAAGGAGATGAAGACATGAAGAAGGTATGCCGAGTAGTAGTGCTCTCAGAACATAGTACTTGATCCCTCAACAGGCCACAGGAGGCAGAAAGATTTATATTCCTAATTTATTAAATAACAGAGGGGATAGGAAAGTAACAGCTCCAAAGCACAGAGGAAATTCTGTAATGCAAATAAGTAAATTCAGAAATTATTTCAGCCTTGCCTAAATACAGGCAACAGACCGGTGCTTTAACTCCCCCAATTCTGGCACAACTGCCAATTCATCAATACCAAACCCCTCCAAAAATTACATGAGAATATATCTAATTCCTTGGCACTAGTAGTTTAGAGAATACTTTTGGAAGATCCCAATAATCCACATGCTTTTTCAACAGTTCACTGGGTCAACATCAAGGTTTATAGTAAATTCAGTCAGCCTTACTGTATTTCACTTCCCTATTTAAAACATCTGTAACTGATAGAGGACAAAGTGTAAATAAGACCCCCCCACATCTCCATCCTGACTAAATAAACTTTAATTAGACAAGTGTCACTTACTACTTCCAAGAGTCTTCCACAGTTCTCTAAGAGAACATGATTTCTATCAGCTGACACCATTCATGACATTCCAGACACAGCTGCAGTTTGAAATCCTCAACTTTGGGTCAGAATTTGGTTGATGCTAGTTTTTTTTTTGCCCTGCAGACATCTATATACATGTCAGCAGGCTAATAAATTTGTCTGTAACTGTACTAATATGCGATTTGAAGCGGTCAATATATTTATAATAAATATTGCAAAAAACTAACCAATAAGTCTTTATGGGAATGAGCAGCTTTCTTCTTTGAACTGTGAGATTCACTGTAAGCATGACTCTAAGAATAAAGTTTAGAAAATTAGTATCACCATTTCATAACATCTTCATTCTTAAATAGAAATCCTTATCCTTGACTTAAGATATTTCATCACCTACAGTGGAAAAGCACAGAAAATTCTAACTACATCATTAGAATAATAGGCCATACTTTTATCTCTCTAAAAAAAGAACTATTAAGTGAAACCATAACCAACCTGATCTCCAACTGACCCAGACCTGCCTGGCTTAAGCCAGTGTTTATATTTCACAAAAAATGTAATCCAAATAAACTAAAAAGCTCACTATTAAAAGACTAAATCTTACCTGGCATAATACTAATTTGAAAAAGTGATACAATCCATAACAAGGAGGATGATTTTAAGACTGGTTTTCTATTAGATTAAGTTAAACTTTCTACAAGGAATATGAAGAATACAAATACATGCACATATACAATTTTTTAAGTATGTCTTCCAAGTCTATTCTGTATGCCACTTCACTATGATGTTTAGAAACCATGGATAAATATTAAGAAGTACAGATGACTGTCTTACAGCATGCAATATGCTACTTCATTAGATTTTCTCCCAGAAAAAAGTTTATACGTAGATTCTATGGAAAGTGTTAGAAATCACACTGCTATTCTAGGTCTGAAAGTGTGCTAGGACAAATTTCTATATTTTAATTCAATAATTTCAAGTAGTTAAGTTAGTGTCATCACATCTTAAAAAAAAATACAAAAGCATTCTGCACTCAAACACATGCAAAGTTTTAACATACTGGGAGCGAGTATCTTGTAGATATATCCTTAGCACTGTCATACTGAAGTAAAAGAAAATGAAATTTAAAAAGATTAAAAAATAGCACTTTTTTCCTTCAATAAATGAATAAAGACTTAAAATCACAAGAAAACACATTCCAATAATTATGAAAACTTATGCATGAAGGAATGCCTTTTTTTTTCTAATCTTAAGGGCATTCTGAGGCTAGAATGCTTTTAAAATACAAGCTGACTTTTTTCTCCTAATTTATGACAAGTGAGAATTTTGGACAGCAGTACATTTACACAACAAGCAAAAGGCTTATGAAATATTGGTGTTGAGGTGTGAAGCCCATCAAGATGTGGGAACTCATCAGGGCTATTATTATTTAGCTACCTTGAATTTAGGTAATGCACAATCCAAAGTGATACTTAGTATTACCCTAAGCTTTCTTAAAACAAAGAAACAAAAAAAACCCCAAAACCCCAAACCCAGAAATTGAAGGTAGTTTGAGAATGTTACACGATATGCCAATAGCATGCTAGAGTATTACCAGTGTAATTTTCAACATAAGAACTACTGAGTGTACCAAGAAAAAGAGATTACTTCTTTTCTACTGATATCTCTGAAAATTCCTTTTAGACATCAAATTAACACCAAATATTACCTGGGTTAAGATTTATATTTGTTTATATATTGATATAGGTTAGGTTTAGTTAATACTTTTTTCATAAGATTTCAATAGTTCAAATATATCCAACATTAATATTAAAATTACTGTTTAGTATGAATGTGATTTATAGAGTGCAGTACCTTTATGTTGTTCAAAGAATTAACATAGAGGAATGATACAGGTCCCATAGGACAATGTACCAGTTTTAACCAAACCATTTATTTTTAAAATAGTTTTTATCTTTAATTATTACATACAGATAAGTAACTTTGCTATCAGAGAATGGAGACAGATTATTCAGGTAAGGTAAGTGTTGTGATGATAGTGATTGACTAACAGCTTAACATTCTACTAAAAATATTTATATTGCCCTATCTAAGAACATGACAAACTATACAAAACCCACTGATCTTCTGAAAAGGTCAAATTCTTGAAAAACTGATAAAATTCCAGCCTTCACTATAGGCCTAACATTGCAGCACAACTGAGAAAAAAAGGTTTCCTGATGTGGCTTTTAGCAACATCTTTGTACTCCAAGGTTGATGCACAACTTTTGCTCACTGTATTTCACTTTTGGGGGCAACTAAGATTGATTAGAGAGACAAACTCCCTTCAAACTGTTATCTCCAAGACAGAACATTTACCACTTAAAAGTTTTAACCCCTCAATTTTGCTATCACAAAGTGTTCCATAAAGAAGCATGCTTCCCTCCCTGAACTACTCTTGTGGTAAGTACACACAGAAGACTGTTATAATGCAAGCACATCAATGCATGCTGGTTCCAAGCCACACACAAGATCTCTCCTTCTGGAGGTACTTGCTCTGCTCCTGTGGGACCCACTGACATCCGAAGAACTCTTTAAAAATGAAATTGTAAAAATATTTTTGTATGTAAATATATGTAAAATTTTGTATGTAAAATATATGTAAAAATGTAAAAATATCAATATACAGAATAATTAAAAGCTCTCATGATAAACTTCACTGAAAGGCACAAAATAACTGAGGCAGAGAAATCCCAGGTAGGCACCCCCAAATGAACTCAGTTGTCTCCCAAGATCAAGCTCTATACTCTTTAGTCAAAGGGAAAATACTTGATCTGCCTCTCTATTTTGTAGGTCAACCAAGCAAGAGCTATCTGAGCACATCTGTAACAGCACACAGGTATGCCATGTGGCAACACTTAAAGCACCATATACTTTTTCTGTAAACCATTTACTGCTTGCATAGTAGTCAACACCACCCAGTAGGATATAATGGGTTGGAAGAGACCTTTAAAGGTCATCTAGTCCAATCTCCTGCATTAAGCATCTTCACTAGATCAGGTTGCTCAGAGCTCCATCAAGCCTGAATTTCAGTATCTCCAGAGAAGGGGCCTCCACCACCTGTCTGGGAAACCTGTTCCAGCGATCTACCACCCTCAAACTGAAGATTTTTTTTCCTAATATCCAGCATAAATCTACCTTTTTCTAGTTTAAAGCCATTACCCATCTGTGAGTAATTCCAGGAACATTTAACACCAGAACTTGCAAGACATTACACAAAATGAAGTTAATCTAAGATTAAATTTAATTGATGAAATCTCTTAGTAAGTGACCATCCCTTAAAAAAAAAAAACAAAACAAAAAACATCTTATTCTGCCTTCCAAAATAAACTCTATCCTTTTATTTCAGCAATTTGTCCCTCTCTCAGCCTATACATCCACATCAATGACAATCTTATTTTTTAGTAGGTCTACCTAGAAAATGTTTACAAACCCTCAATAAACCCATTCTTTATAGTAACATCTATGGCCGGTCTTTGGGCTATCTGGAATCACTGAAGTAAGTCTTTACCTCTTAGGAATACATCCCCAAGTTCTCAAAGAAATACAATCCTGCATCACACCAAACTCTTCTTCTATCCTGAGGTACTACTAGAGATTCTTCCACAAATATTATGAAAACATAAAAATAAAGTACAAGAAAGAAACAAGAGGGCAGATGACCTTCAGCATCAACTTATAATTAAAGCCCAAGTTACAAACCAGTATTTCTCATCTTCAGTATGTGGCATTGACTCAGGATGACTGAATCAGCAGTATTATTTACTTCAGTAAATATCATTTGCTTGTTTGCAGAATTTCAGACACAGGGAGATCCACCCCCCCGAATTCTCTACATTTCACATGTAGTAGTGAACATAACACAACTTATGTAGGATTCTTAATACTCTGTCACTTCAAGGCAAGCCAGTTAATTCTTACAGATGACAACACCTGAAGCTTAAAGGAGTACAATTACTCAGTATTAAAAAAACCAAACCAAAACCTATTAGACTGGAATAACACTAAAAGATGACGCTTAAAACTCATCAGTAGATACATTATTCCAAATAATTGACCTTTGAACAATATATATTTCCAGTTTCCAATCATGTGCTTACCTATATTTTCAGCAACAAAAAAAAAAAAAGAAAAAAAGGTAAGCACATGATTGGAAACTGTTTGGAAATACATATAAGAGGAAAAAAACCTAAGGTAAAAATACAGTTGAAGAATTGAAGTGAGAAAACTGAGGTGCTTTTTAATGTAAAAATTGAAATACATGAACTACCTTGTTAACACAGGTGAAACTAAAACACCAGATGAACCTTAACATTATTTGAGATTTAAAATACCGACTCTAAAACTGATCACACTTGGGAGACTTAAAGCATTATCTGCTCCCTAAAAAAAAACCCAAAACCAAAAAGCCCACAAACCAATATACAAACACCTTTTTTTCTTTTTTTAAGGTCATGATAGAAAGGTATACAGTTTGAACACAAACCAAATATGAATGTCGACTGGACCGGTGAGAATACCTGGCCCTCTCTGAATCTTCCTGAGAAAGAAGAAATGCAGAGTTACTTCACGGAAAGAAAAACAAAAGAAAAAGATGATGTCAAAGTAAAAGCAAGCAAAGGTGAGAAACATGTGGTTAGCACTGTTAATGCTGTATTTTGAGTAATCCATTGTGGCAAGTAAACTCAAGGTCAGAAGAACTGTGATATCAACTGATTTGGGTAAGTATGCCAACACATGGCAGTAAATAACAAGGGTTAATATAATTAGCAATTAGTGTTCAGTAATCAATCTCTCTTCTGGTTCTAAATCTTTTCGACTAAGAAGGTAAAATTTCAAAAGTAAAAGATCCACAAAATTACAAGTACATCAGTAAGAAATGTACAGTGTTGGCTACTTAAGTCAGATTGTAGACATTTTACAAAGTTACATAAGCCATAATCACAGGATGTTTTGGGTTGTAAGAGACCTCAAAGATTATCTAGTTCCAACTCCCTGCCATGAGCAGGGACACCTTCACTGGACTGGGTTGCCCAAAGCCCCACCTGACCTGGGCTTAAACACTTCCAGGAATGGGGCTTCCACAACTTCTCTGGGCCACCAGTGCCTCACCATCCTCAAAGTAAAGAATTTCTTCCTAACTTCTAACCTAAACCCACCCTCTTTCAGCTTGGAGCCATTACCCCTCGTCCTACCACTGCACTCCCTGGTGAACAGTCCCTCTCCCACTACCCTGCAGGACCCCTTCAAGTATATAGAGATGATCATTCTCAGTTTCCTTTTACATATTTGATTTTCTCCTCTATTATAGAGCTACCTATATAACTTAAAATTAAGAAGCTGTGTTCTTAATCTACAGTGACACTGAAAATACCAAAGTGCTACAATAAATAGTGCAAATGGGTAATATCTCACAATTCTAGGATTTCTCAAAAGAAATTCTGATTAACTGTTGCAGTAGTTTAAAATATTTTAAATAATGGTTAGTCTTGGCATGAATTACTTAAATCTTGATTCAAAACAGAGTGAACATTTCCCTAAAAAAAAAAACAAACCACAACCACCACCAAGAACTCCTATCTCCCATGTGCCTATTCAAGAGTTTCTGAAAGGAACTCTAAAGAAACATCATGCTAAATGAATATAAAATAAACAGCAGCTTTCCCAAATTCTAACACAACTATCTCTACTCTTTGCTACCTAGTTAATCTAAATAAATTAACAGTCAAATATTTTATCATTAGCAACTGGGTTGTGATTGGGTTTTGTTGTTTTAAGTCTTCTACAATTAGTTATTGTTCATCTTTTCACTGATGATCTAGTCACTTCTGAGACTTACATTTGCCATGTTACTCACAGGTAACAAATAAATTAAGGTTTGCTAAGGAAAAGATCATAAAAGGCAAACCACACTAACTAAAATAAAAACATTTACTGCTGAAAAGATATTTATCTAGATTGAAATTAATGTAATTTCCTTTTAAACAGATTCATGACTTTAAAGCAAGGACATGGTGGAAACATTTCAAGAAAAGCATCTCATTTCAGTTTGTCTTTTGTTGACATAACATGCCCTGTGTATTCACATCCTTACATAGTTTATATGCAACTTTTTTCAATAATAAAACACAGCAAACCATTAGTAAATTACTGCCTTCAAATCCCATGTTAGTTCTCTGAATGGCAAAGACATGCACAACAGGTGGTTTGAGCCTACCATCCATTTCTGGATATGAGCCCATTTTCTATCATATGAATGCTGAGAAAACTACAGAATGTAAAAACAGAAACAAAAATAACCCATTAACAACACCACACAAGACTGAATTCCTAAATAAGTTTGGAAAAAAAAAAAGTTTAATTGCCATGTAATCTTCAGCACAATATCAGATACCTACAGCACAGGGAAACTTATTACCACAGGGGGAAAAGAACCCCAGCTCAAATATCAGCATTTACATGGATCTGAACGTAATCATGACAAATAAAAATTCTTCATCTTATCCATGGTATGTCACAACTTGAACCAAACAAAATATCCATGAAATAATCAGACTGCTGAAAATCTATTTTCTGGGATTTTAGTCGAAGAAATGCAAATATGGTTTTTTAGAAGTGAGTTTGGAGCAACAGACTGTCATATGTGTAAATATTAATTTATTTTTCTAAAAGAACAACCATCCTGAAAATAGGTATTTATCATGAACACTTTTGTACAGTCCATATGGGAAGAAACTGACTGAAAACAGCATATCCAAAGTCACATATCCAAATTACCCAACTACTAAGTATATTATAAATATTTCAAAACCAGAACAAAATACTTCTCTCAATTTTTCACAGCTGTTTACCCTATGCATGAGGCAGTACACAGTTTGGGTATGGTCATGTTTCTTATACTGTGCTGCCACACACATTCACATAGATCTTTTGCAAAGCAACAACAAGCAAAGAAACCACAGAATGTTAAGTAATTGCTCTTGCAAAGGCAGCTGACTCACCCACAAGTACAGTAATTGAAACCCAGGCAATATTATAATTCACATTAGAAGTTGAAGACTGTTCCCCCTCTCTATGCAAAATTATTTATGCAAGACTTAGTTCTAGACATTGTCATTATGCTCTTTCTACCGCTCATTTAAAAATCAAATGAGCAGTAACAAGAAAGCCTTATCCTTTTAAATATCTGATGATATTTAATCTTTGTCCAAGCTTGACTGCTGTCATTGAATTTACTGCATTTGTTAAAAGGTAAAACATCTGATTTTGCCTACAAAGCTAGAACTTAAAATTTTTAAAATGTCTTATTTTTCTTTGGAAAGCAACAGTGCTAACAACCTATTTTGTATATAAGATTTTTCTCCACAATAGATGTGTAACTATTAAGGAAGTTCCAAATCGATGTTCAGATTAGTATTTTGTGAAGTGCTAGCCACAGATAAATACAAAGCAAGTTACCTTATATATATAAAACCTAAGGGCAAAGAGGAGGGTATGGGGAGAGAGAGAAGCTAGCAGTTGCCTGGTGCTGAAGATATTGGTACAGTAACACCGAAAGACAAAATCTGGTACAAGTACAAAATCAAAATTCATTAAGAACTTTAGTGAAGATTTGTGACAGTTCCTGATGATTTATACTACCTCTTTTTGCTGTCGTTCCAGCTCTCTCATCCGTATATCCCTTGCTTCTGCTCGAGCTGCCCGTTTGGCTGCAAGCCTGGCTTCTGCCTACAAGCAAATAGTAAAATACTGGAAATTAAAACCACATTTTTTGCACAATACTTTGAGTATTCAATTAAAAAAATTTCTTCACAAAATCATAAAATTAAGATTCTATCAAAACAATACATATCTAGTAAAGAAATAAGACTTTTCAGAATGTCTTTATTTCAACCCCACATGGTTTTTTTATCCATTCTCCTTCCCATGCCACTGGAGCAAAGGGATGCTTAGTTATCAGCTGGGGTTAAACCACAACAGCATAGTGTGTAACAGGCTCGTATGCAGCTGCAGGATCTTTGGCCACAGAAAGATTATTAAAGCAAAAAGATATTAAACCACTACTGTTCATGTCATTTCAATGCTCTGCTACCATCTGGATTATTTTCACAAAGCAAGCATTCCTTCCATTAATTTTTCTTCTTTTTTCTTATATTTTGTCCATTAATGGACAAAATATAAGAAAAAAATTTAAGGTTACAATTCCACAAGACCTAATGTAAACATTCACCATCACCAAAGAGAGACATCCCTACCTTACTATTATACTCGCAACACCTTCGCTGGACACAGCTCCAGCACTCAATCTGTTGTAAACCAGTTCAGCTAACTACCAGAGCAGAATGTTAAAAACAATAACAAAAAGTATTTTTCTGCTGTGTTAATTGGCTTTTACTTGGATCTTATGAACACCAGATGCAGCAAAAGGGAAGGATGGGCCAGCCAAAGAGTAGGGTGACCTTTCCCCTTTCAGTGGCAAAAAAATCATCACATCTCCTGTGATGCTTTGAGAAACCTGGTTATTGGCAGATACAACTATATATTCTCACCACTTTCTGTCCAGCCTCCATAAAAAAGAAACTCAATGTCTTTCAGACCCTAAATGCTACCTCAAATTGATCAGTAATTAACTACAATGCAATGAATTTTGACATAAAGCTCACAGTTGAGAAAACACAAGCTAATTTTTGATGCTTGAGTAATGATTCAAAAATTTTTCTTATATTCTTAAAACATTAAGCCAGTGAAGATATGTTTTGCACCTCAAATTCCCCTTGTCTATTTAATGTTAATTAAAAACTTATGAGAAATGTACGCAGCCAAAAAATTAGAACATCCAAAGTATTTAATTTTATAGAACTTTTATAAAAATATAAGCCAATGGAATTTTGCCTTTGGTTAAGGATAGGTTTGGGTTTTTTTCCTGCTTTTGTCACTATCACAGCATAGTGAAATTCATGAAAACCACAAATAATTATCTTTTACTGTGCTTCAGGAAAAAGGAAAGGGCATTTTACCTCAGAGGTAACTTTAGAATTAATACAGGAACAAAGATAACTATCAAATAATGACAAGAAAGAAAGCAAAGATATTACAGCTTTATTACTTAAAATAGTTTGTCTTAACTTCAAGTGACTCATTCAGACTGTTCTTCTGTATTTTGCACACTCAGATGAAATGATTCCAAGTCTGTCAGCACTTCTGACTGCCACGATGTAATCCTCCTCAGAGCAGGATCAAGCTGCTCTTTTCTCCTACCTGATGACAGCACACTAGAAAAGCAAGAGAATTCCCACGCAACAGGAAATCTTTTCTCTTGCTTTCAGCCCTACTCCAGTTGTCCATGATCACATCTCTTTCCCAGATGAGCTTTCAGATAGTTATGTGCAACACAAACGGCTCACAGCTGGGTTTAGTTCTGTCAGTACAACAGCAGACACATCTAGCCTTCAGACTCCATCAAGGGTTTATTGTTGAAGATAAAAAATTGATATGTTTTATTGATTCACACTAAAAAAAATAAAATAATTCACATTTCGCCACTCTCTTTAGTCCTATGGCCAGAGATAACTTTCACATTCCTATGGTAAATGGGAAAGTAATTTTCTTCCCATTTACTCTTTGACAAAACACAGGAAAATTCCTCTAATATTTGTCAAGGTGGTTGTCTGCAGTTGAAGGGAAAAAAATAATCTTACCTTTCCAGAGAAAGTTTTTTGCAAAAATTGTTTGGTATTACATTAATACCAAATTACATTCCTATAAAAAGGTACATAATGTCAAAAAAGATAAAGCTGGCAAATTAACTGAAAGCACAGGTTTTATTTCACCAAAACTTAAAGCATGAGACAAATTACATTATCATTTGCAAAGGCCATCATACAAATAATTCCTTAGCCTCTGCAATATTGTTAGAGCAGAATGCATGTTAATAATAGGTATCAAGATTTGTATGAGTGCTCTACATGTAACTGAAATTCAAAAATCAATGTTAATAAATAGCTATAATTCAACAGGACAGTTTTTTTCCGGGTGCTATTGTTCACTCCATGTTTCTGAAGAAACCCTGTAAAACTGTAAAAAGAATTTCCACCAATAAACTCTTCACAAATTGAATTCTTTGACTACATTGAAATAAAATGTTTATATATCTACTAAGGAAAATACAGTGACGTAAGAGCTTTGGGTAGAGAACTGAGTTGAAAGTATGAAGCTGGCTGAACTGCAGAAGCAACACAGAAAGGAATTCTAGAATACTACTTTTTTTAATGAAAGCAAAACAGAACAGCTAAAGCACAGGCAGTCAAGTTATATTTTTAAAATTCAATTAGTATTTGAGTTGAAGAGCTTTCTAAATGTATCACTCTTCCTTGCTCACAGGAGCCTGGGAGTCAGAAGAGGTGACTTTCTAGAGCTGACATTAAGAAATTATGTTCTTTGAAAGCTACAGTATGGCCACTACAGTTCTGATTTAAGTTTCAGTCATTTTTATGTAGTCTTTAGACCAAATATTATTTATGATAAACATATATTACAGTATCATTTAATTGAACTACATCTTATTGAAATGATATAACGAACCAAATTCCTATTTTCCTGAAGTAAAAATCAAGCCATGGGCAGTCCAAGATGTAGCAAATCTGACACTTCAGAAGTTTCCTCCAGTTGCTAAAAAAAAAAAATTGATAGAGAAATCTTCTTAAAAACCTCAGCCAGAAGTGAGACAGATGTTTCCAACCCATTAGAGGCGTACCAGTACTTTCACACTGGAGGCTAAAATTGTTTGTTTACATATTCTGGAGGGCAAGTGGGAGCCATGAGGTTTAAATACAACAATTTCACATAACATTCTTTCAGAGAGGTGATCAAGGAAGGAAAGAGAGGACTACAGAGAAGATATTTGTAACAAAAGAATAGGAAAAAATCCTACAAGAAAGAGTCCTTCAAAACTTTGAGTAGGAAAAGAAAGAAACCAATAAAGGACTAATAATTAAACTAATAATTTTTTTTTTTGTGTATAAATACACACTATTTTTTATTTTTTACCTTCTACCTTAAGGACAAACACATAATTTGAAGCCAAGTGCCATATCTGTTTTATTTTGGCTATTAGCTCTTCTGAGTAACAAAAAGCCATCTGGTCTCTGCTGAGTTCTGGAATTCTTTATTTACAAATGGGTACCAAAAAAAGGATTACATGTAAAAATAATAGTAGTGTTTCCTTGCACCTGTATAAACTGCATTTCATCCTAGAGTATTATTATTATGGGTGTTTTCAGGCAGTTTAGCTACCACCTTGAAGCAATACTCACTTCGATTATGCTATACGATTGCATATGTTTAGTAAACATACAGGTATGCAAGAGAATACCTTCCACTACAGGTGACTGGTCAGTTTCCTCATTATTCACCTAAAACTCAAAAACAGTTACCTTCAGCCATTCAGAAAGCCATCTCTGCTTGTTCCATTTTCTCACTCTTTTGACACATCCCACAGTACAAGGAAAACTCAATTTTGTCAAATTAGAGTGGTAAGAGTAAGGTTAGTGCTTTCTGTAATCTGAAATTTTGGAGGAAAACCCCTTGAAACTTCATCCATTCCACTAAAAGTCTGCTAGTATTACAAACTCTGCTCATTCCTAGTGCTATTTTGTGACTGCTCTGAATGTCTGCAGTTTTTCTGCACAGAACACCTTGAGTGCCAGTGTTTCATTTCAGCATACTCTGTTACCATCTCTGGTCACCTTTTGTAAGTACGTACCTCAGAAAACATCTGACTTGTGGGTTACAAGACTCAACTGTTAAATGCAGCATCTGCTAAATAAGTCATTTCAGAAGAGGAAGTTAAGGAACAAACCACTGTCTGACAACAAAAAGATAAGCAAGCCGTGTCAGGACAGAGAGGTACACTACCCTATACATTCACGCACTGAGAACTGTCATGCCCCATGTCAGCATGGTAACTAAAAATGGTTACTTGGCCTCAAATGATGAGGCTGATGTTAAGGCATGTAAAAGTGAAATGTTATTTAATTTTGTAAACTGGCTTCTGCTGTTATATCCTAAGAAAGGTATTTTGTTCCTTTAAAGTAAAAGTTTCCTTTAGAATAAGTTGGCTAACGATGTGAATTACAGCTACCAATTCAATGGCAACAGCTGCTGTCTGACATGGGATCTAAGCACCAGCTTATCCTACAGAGACCTCTGCCTGTGAGACCTAGTATGAGTTTAATTTAGCATAAAGAGGGAAACAAAACCCTTCATTTTTGTTTAACTGGTGCTCACGCTCAAACTTTGATTGAGGGAGTTCACAGTGTAAAAGAACAAAGCCCTGTGGTCATTTTAAGTAAGATTATGCTTATTACACTTTACTATTGGGACATTTTTTCCTCAGCTAAGCTGCAAGCTGATGTCACTGTACTGGAACAAATGCAGAAAATACTCCAGTGTAAAGCCAGATTTCTTCTCCTTCATTAACTGAGGGAGGCTGTCTGTACACGATCCAAAGCTCCACACAGAACTTACCTGGTAGGGCAAGACCTTCCATTAGACTTGGTGTAACAATTCCTTCTGGAAAGTTACCAACTAAATGAAAACTACCATTTTTGCTGACATGGCATTTCTTTTGTTTTATCTGTGATGTGACAGCTATGTTTGAAGACATGTACAGAAGCTGTGTTTCAAAAGACAAATCTCCAATCTATTTTGTTTTAGGCAGTCACGTAGTCATCGTGCACACATACACACACACACATATATATAAACAGCTTATATTACAATGTCAGTTAGAATCTCCATTTTACACTCTTCTATTAGTTAACAACTTGGTAGTTGTAGCTCAGAGCTTTGATATCCACTTGCATATAAACAGTACTAAGGCTTTTGTTTCCCAGTCACAGCATTTCCTCCCAGAAAACTCAAGTCCAAACAGACATCTGTAAGACTCTTGAGGACCAGCTGCCTCCTTCCTATATCCGGTGGGACAAAATTCCCCTTCATATCAACTTCTTGTTAATTGCATTTTTGTCTGGCTACCTCCAGCTACTCTTTTTCATGCTATCTCTGTTAAAAGTCCTGGTATAGAGTACATATTAGGCTTATTTTTATATAACTTTTCACATATGAAAGAGAATATATGACAAATACATTTTAATAGTGACTATTACTCATTTAACATTAATTCACTGTGCTTATCATCTTAAGAATACTACACATTACAATGCATTAAATGTAGAACTTTATTTTAGCTTTAGACTCAAGACAACTGGATTTCTCATTTAACTTTAGCCAACAATTATTTAAAGCATATAACTATCTGTAGAAGTACCTACTAAGCTTAAGTGTGATCCTATGAAGTTGCATTAATCATTTATCAAAAACACTCTTAGCGTGTGCTATCGTATTTTTTGCTAATTATACTTTTTAATGCACATCTTAAAAAGAACACAATTTTTTTCTGGATAATGGGATAAATTCAGAAATAGGGATGAAAGTTAAGACAATTTTAAATTATCAAACCTCTCTGGCAATGTTACTGAGAGCTTCATCTTCTGCAGAAAACCTGTCCTTCACTGGAGTTCTCTTCCGTCCTGATCCAGGAGTTCCCATTTTTATTCTCTGGTTCTGTAGTTGCAAAACAGAAAAAATAACTGTTTTCAGATTTGAAATTAAAACCAAATTAAGAATGAACAATCCACACCACAAAACATAACAAGTTTTCCAGTTCTTTAGCTGTACTGCTACTGAAGAAACCTACCACTGTCACAAATTTTTCCATGTTGTATTTCTGAGAACACATTAGCACAAAATCTTGTGTCAGCCTTAGAGAACCCCACTGCACTCTACAAGGCACACACAGGGAACCACTTCTACTGAAGAGGAACCATCAGTTTACTCACAGCTTCATGGTTATACACATCTGTTTACTGCTCCTAGCTCAGTGATACTTATGTACCCCACTCACTTTTCATGACTCCTGAAAGCACCCATTTAATTTTATGGGCTTGAAAGAAAACCTGTAAGCACCAATGAGTTCAAAAATTAAACTCTCAAGATTATTAGGGCTCTCCATAAGAAAAGGTTTATTCAGCTGACAAACCTTTCAAAGCACTCAAGCAAGTAGATGTGGCTTATTTACATTTTAATGCAGCTCTTCTCATTCAGCTGAAACAGAATGAGTACTGCTGTCCTCTACTGTAGTAGAAATAAAGTAATTCCTAGATAAACATACTTTTTGCCTAACAGCATTCCTAATTTCAGAAATGAGAAACATGCTAGCATCATATATCTAGAACAGCACTTGATAAAACTTTAGTTTCTTCCAGGCACCTGTGTTCTCAATTGCAAAATTTTAAAAATCACCACTGTAGTATCTACAGCCACAGAGAGCAAAACAAACTTTTTAAAAAAAAAAAATCCTAAAGAAACCCTACTTTCAAATATCCAGGCGCTTACAAATGTCAGATCAGAATCTGGAGGTACTCCCTCATAAACAATACAACTGGCCCACAGTAGGCTTTGGAAAACACCTTATTTAGAACAAAATTTTCTCCATGCAAATGGAAAAAGTCTACTGGAGAACTTTTGACACAGAAAGAGAACTAACTGGTGAGAACTATCTTTCATACTGGGTCTAACCAGTGAACATTCAAGAATTCCTTGCAACTGAATCACATTGGGGGCAAAAAAAAAAAGTGACCTTTTTTGTGTACAAATGCACTTTCTAAAATTTTATTAATTTTTATACAGCAGTCAGGAAGCCAAAACATACTGTATTTTGGGTAAAGGCCATGAAGTCCATCCCCCCTGCAGTAAACAGGGCCATCTTCACTAGATCAGNGTACTCTCTGGCACTCAAAAATATCAAGTAGCATCACAGCTATCTTTTAGTATTTTAGTTTCTACGCTTCTTCCCCCCATCACTTTATGTCACTAGTTCTCTCTTTTCCATGCAGGCAGAAGTCTTTTACTTGGCTTCCAATTCTGCAGGTATTTTGGGTAAAGGCCATGAAGTCCATCCCCCCTGCAGTAAACAGGGCCATCTTCACTAGATCAGGTTGCCCAGACCCCCATCAAGCCTGACCTTCAGTATCTCCAGGGATGGGGCCTCCACCACCTCTCTGGGTGCCCTGTTCCCGTGATCTACCACCCTCATACTGAAGAGCCTTTTCCTAACATCCAACCTAAACCTACCTTTTCTAGTTTAAAACCATTTGGTGCTTAGAGAAGGGAAAGACTTGAAACTGGATG
The DNA here is from genome assembly GCA_013399135.1 of Heliornis fulica. NCBI lineage: Eukaryota > Metazoa > Chordata > Aves > Gruiformes > Heliornithidae > Heliornis > Heliornis fulica. The sequence continues at coordinate 35,049 of VXBZ01008501.1, forward strand.
CCCCCTTCTTGAAAGCTTCTCCATAGGGCATATGCAATGATTATGTGATGAAGTTATTCACTTCCAGTCTCTATTCCAAGATCAAAACTAAACATACTTAATACTGCAGGTGCACAACTCTTCCACTGTTTGAAATCCTTAAAGAAGAGTTCTCAGTGTTGCAGATGAGCAAGAGAGGAATAAACCCACAGAGCTTGAAGGGGCCAGAGAAGATGCAGCTCTGCCATCAAGCAATGCAAACACTCCTGATGAAAAAGAGTGGACATAAGTACCTGCATGGATTCCGTGCATGTCTCCACATGCTGCCCATTTATCCAAACACTCTGCACTGCAAAATGACATACAGGCATTTGGACCAACAGACAGAACTCTCCTGCCAAGGTGTGCTTTTACCATCTGCCTGTGGCTCATACTTCAATTTGTTACTCCTCCACAAATGATTTTTGTTGTTGCTGTTTTGATTTGTATTCTTCCTGAAACTGTGCTGCTATTTAATAGCAGAATTAAAGACACAAGCCCTCATGAGAGGTCAGGATAGGCCTTGAAGGCAGAACAGCAGAGCTCAAATTAAGGGTGAAGGAAAGCTCAGAGATAAAGTCTGAGATTAGCAGAGGTAGTATGTGCCCATTGGTTGTGTTGTTTTAGCCTTAAAGAAATAGTAAACTAGCAAACTTGTGTTTTGTACTCAGATTAATATACACACACACAAGAGGAGTTTGGAGATCTCAGTGTCAAAGGTTCAAGCTCAGAACTAGAGGTTCTTGCCTGTGTTCAGAAGAAACATCTCCAAATATACAAATCTCTTTGGTAATCCTTACTGGCTGCATTAAGAAAAAAAATAAAAACAAGGCCTAAAGTAGAAGTTACATCAACATGCAAAATAATACTCCCCTAATAAATGTTTGCACAAAATTTGGGGGGGGGGGAAGGAAGAAATCAAGAAATTATGTTATTATAATAAATTTGTTCATGTATACTAAAAAAGGTCACTATGCATGAAATGAGGTTGTTTTCATCTGTATGTTCGGACTTGCATTTCTTAACTAAATATTTATCACATAAGTAAAAACTGCAGAATAACAGCACATACCATAGACTTGAACTGCATTTGTGGAGATCCTTTAACCAACATACCACTTGTAATAGACAACTAACTTTGTTTTGTTAATTCAATGAGATTCTCTTTGCTGGCAGACTGATTTGGACTACAGAATGTAATAGGTTACATAGTTATTTTCAGTAGAGCTCTGTCCAGACTAACAATACAGTAAGTACTATATACTGTGTTAATGTTTGTACATATAGTAGTGCATTAAAAAAAAAAACAAACCAAAACAAAAAACTTTGCCCAGAACTAGATACTGATGCTTTAAATAAGCATAGTCCTTCATCTTAGTCTCTCTGTACCATACTTGCGCCAAAGACACTGTTGAAGGACAGGATAGCATCCCTGCCAGCCATCTGCCACACTTTTCACCTGGCATGAGCACAGAACTCCTGACTGAGCCCAAGCCCAAAGAAGAAAGCCAGGACAGATTACTGAGCAGGTATACAGAGACATTGTCTTTGGATATGAGGACTTATGAAAGCCAGAGCTCTGATGCAGTCAAAACCAGCAAAGCCTGATAAGGCCAAAGAGAAAGGCTATGGTAAGAACATTGGGAACAAAAGACTAAGAAAACTGTAGGGACATTGCTTAGTGACACAGGGGACATGGGCGGGGGGGTGCTTGCAAGGCTCTCTGTTGGCAAAAGGGTGTGGACAGTGTCACAACGATAGGAATTTCTTTTATGTGAATCAAACATACACAATTGTCTGAGAGATATTTGCCCAGAACAGTTCATGCTGAAGAGCAAGAGGATCATTTAAACAGTAACTTGTGAATTAGAAAGCAATGTTTGAAAGAAACACTTTTTGTTGAAAAGAAGCACAAAGAAACCCCCAAAGTCTGCAGCAGTGGAAGAGACCTTGGAGAAGAAACATCATCAGTCAAAAGCAGGTGTGATGCTGCCAAGAAGTCACACTGCTTCACCATGATCTCTGTCCAGGTCAGACAGCACAGCATCCCTTCTGGAGGTGGCAAAGGTAATACACTCCAACTAGCAAGTGATCAGTGTAAGGTGCAGCAAGGGAGTAGAACCCACACCTTCAGTGCATGACTGTAAACTGGGGAGGTGGACTCTCGTGAGGCCTGGCACATGCGTGAGGTAGGCGCAAATCTAGAGCGGCCACGTCTCCAACAGAAATTGCGTACAAATAGGGCACTCTGGAATTGAAGAGCAGAGGATAAACACTGGCTTAAAGAGGCTGTGAAATGCCCAGCCTTTAAGACATTCAAAACTTAATTGGACACAGCTCTGAAAAACCTCCCTTAGTGAGCCACACTTCAGGCAAAGTGTAACTTCCAGATGTTCCTTCCAAAATAAAATTATATGAGTCTATAGTTATTATTGCTGCCAGCTTTGAAACTAGACCCCGATATAAGCTTTATTTAATAAGAAATTTTAATGTTCCTTCAATGGTCTTGTACCAGTTTCTTCCATTCCACATAGCTCTGAAATGAGCTGATGTGTCTCAGAGTACTTTATGTCTTGTTTGGTACTGAAAAGAACTAGTCCTATTGCTAATAGACTAGTTAGCCTAATATGAAACTTATCATGAAGTTACTTTGAAGAAAAACAGGTGCCAAGTATTTCACCTGCATGCAGAAATATTTCTTAGGTGCTTCTCTTCCATAACTTGCTAATTAGAGAAAAGTTATTTTTCTGCATGCTGTAAAGAGTTTAATACATGCTATAGCATTAGAATTTTCACAGTACATAACTAAAGCAAGCCCCAAAACAAAACATGGCCACACAAAGAACAGTTTGTTACACTGGCCTGCCTAGCCTATAAAAGATCATGAAGGGAAAGTGTGTTATAGGCTTCGTTGACAGTTCAGAATTCTAGAATCACATCTATTACATATTTACTTCTTATTGTAAGCCAGGTAACTTGTCCTGTTATGTGACTGATAGGGACAACCTGAAGTATTCCATTCTAAAATACCTGAAGTGTCTAAAATCCCCAAACAAACCAGAAGACTTGTGAGGAAATCCCTGAAGTTCCCTCTCATTTGTCTTCACTTCAGGCATATATAAATTTTATCTGTTGCCCAGGTCTTTGCTGTTTACTCCTCTCATTATTACCTTCTAAATAAAGGTTCTCTTTGTTTCTTTTTCACTTCCTAGAAAAAAAGAAAAAAAAAATGACCTGTCTTACGTAAGAGAAGCTACACCACAATTCAAGGCCCTATCACTCATCACCTTCAATGGCACCACCTGTTCTGACACCTGGGTCTATGCCAGCATATTTGGCATCACATACATGCAAGGCATTCAGATACTACAGTGTGAACAGGCTATAAATAAACAGGCTGAAACTCTCCTCTTTCAAGACCACAAGAGAATTAAAATTCACCTTTGTAGAAACAAACTCTGTAAACCAACAACAGAAAAGAGCAGGCCTGCTCTAGAACCACCGGCTGTGAGAACCACCCTCCGTTTCCTAATTAACACTGGAATACAAGCCAGCATTCCCTGCATTTCATACCCAAAACCACAAGATGTTTTAATCCTGAGAAGGAGTTACACCTTCTTTTTTTTTCCATAATATCCAGACAAAGTTTCTTGCAGTTTCAGCTCTGTCTAGGTAAAGTTGGTATTTTTATCTGTGATATACCTTTAAACATCTAAATTGAGTGGACCATAAAGGAGGTTCTCAGAATACTGCAGTGGTGGGAACTGTCCCTGCTGCTGGAAAGGGTGTCTTTGACAGGGGATAAACACTACTGGGAAGCTGCTCTTTATAAAACATCATCCTAATTTGATTCCACATATTAGAGTACCTAAAAGGTTTGTTACAGAATTTTTGACTGCCTCTTAACAAACAAGACACTGCACTAAGCATTTTCTGAAGAAAACTCAAAGCTCTTGCAGAATATGCAGTCATAATAGTCTGTGTGGTTCAATTTAAATTAGTAACTAAATTCTGTGATTTGATAAGAACAAAAATGTAGCAAAGTCAGTGGGAGAGCAGTACATTAACAAAGGAAGGCTGGCATTCCTTTAAATTGGTCAGAAAATCTAAAAGAAAGCATCTGAATGAAGGTTACTTGGACAAATAATATTAGAAACACATCAATAAAGAAAGAGGATGAAGGTAAGAAGCAGGAGAAAAAATATTCCTCACCAGCAAACTGATCACAGGTAGCTGATAAAGCACAAACAGTAGTAACTTGCTTTGATTTTTGAGAGTTCCACAGATGTTAACTATATTTTAAGAATGTCTGAGAGAAATATACTAAAAAGAGTAAAACCTTTTCAGCTAGGTATTTATAAAAGCAAGCTCTTCTTAATAGAGTTTAAATTAAAGAATCTAAATATACTTTACAAGTTAACTGACACTTGCTCTTCAATAAATTAATACTGCTGATGAGTGACAGTATGGAAGCTGTTATACCCACATTTAAAGTTCTAAAAGTCAATGTGCTCAGAACAGCAATGGAAAACCCAATCCAGCTATTTTAAAGAACACTCTCATGAAACTTCATCTCCACCAACTTACTGCTACAAACAAGCCAGAGGTATTACTGTGAAACAGTGTTAAGTGGCATTCATATGACAAGGAGTTGAAAGAATCACATTGGAAATCAGTACATTATTTGTTTAACTTTCAGTGCTTTGTCAAAGCAAACTCTAAAGGGGACACAGAAATAAACGTAAAGAGAGTAAAAATACATCAGTTTACTGAAGTTAAAATGATGCAAGACTAACATAAGAGTTTTCCCTGGAAGAATGTCCCCATACACAGGTACATTCTTTGGAATTAACACATCTGTCCGTGGGCCCAAAAGCACCCAAGAAATAAAAGGTACTGCACGATCACAAGTTGACCATGACACAACAAAGAAGCATTTGGGGAGTGAGAAGGCAGGTTTTTAATGTAGTAATTTTAAGGACTCATTAGAATTTTAATTCAAAACTGAAACTAGAGCTATTAAAAAATGCTACTATTATTAGAAGAGCCTAACATTAAAGCAAAAAAAAAGTCTGAGAAAAGCATAATATTACTGTCTTCCAAAAGATTACAGTGCTTACCATTATGATGGAGGCAATGTTATTCCAGTTCACACACAGTGATTTCATTAAAAAAAAAAAAGTTCATCTCTAGTCATGGCTCACTTTGGAAACTATTGCTACAACGTGTCTTCTCTCAGTGGACAATTTTATGTCAACTTCTTTCCCAGACAAACGCCCCCATACAAGGGTATACTCTTTGGAATTAGCACATCTGTCCATTGGCCCAAAAGCACCCAAGAAAGAAAAGGTTCTGTATGACCAAAAGGTGACCATGACAAAACAAAGAAGAGATGAACTCTTTGGATAGTTGACAGTAAGAACTGTCAACTGCACAATCTACTCCTTTAATGCAGTATATTTGCAGTTTATCTACCACTTAAAAATCTGAGAAATACAACTTCTCATGAATTCATGGTGTTTAGGAATTGACTGACAATCCCTTAGAGGGGTTAAAATCCCTTGACTTGTTAGTGTTATGAAGCTATGGATGAAAAAATAAAATCAGAAGTTAAGATAAAGAAAAACCATTATGCAGTCTGCAAAAGCATTGCCTGGAGGAGCTGTAAAGCTTAACTGTGCCTGGCTGATGTCGGTAAACTTGTAACTGTACCAGTGCATCCTACAGCCCTGTAGTCTTTGCACACTACAATACTGTGATGCAACTTCAAGAAGCAGAAGCACTCATTTTATGAAATACAAGTTCTCTTCCAGTCACTTGCTAACAGCTGCACTTGGACGTAGCACTACTCCACACAACAAAACATTACATACACTGTATCATCATCAGTGGCAAGAAGCATGTGCAAAGCTTTTATAATGGTCACTCGCCAAAGAATCTCACAGGGCACAATGTGAGATGCATTTACATTTAGAATCAGTGCTACCACAAATGCTGAAGTTCTAGGAATAAACTAAGAAAGCCAACCTGATTTTAAAATATGATAAATAGTACTGTAATCAGCACCATATAAAGTGATGGGAATGCATAATAAAATCAAAGTCTTAGTCTTCTGTAAGAGTTTATTCTACCATCTTTTTTACACTGTCAGCTTTTTCAAAATGAGTGTCCTGTCATTTTACAAAAGTATGATTCATATCATTGAAAAAAAAACAAACCACAAAACACTGCTACTATATTGAGGCTCCATTTTTTAGTTAATGAAACAAACAGAGAGCCCCATGGTAACAACCCACGTTCAGTAACAAGCTGCAACTATTTAAGATATTTTCCATTACCAATTTAATACACTCCTACACTATTTTCTACTACTGTTACAGTACAACACTCAGAAAAGGTACTGAAGTAAGCAGGACAATTTCTTCTGGGTACTCCCGTTAGCTTTTTCCACTCGCCATTTCCACCATCAACTGGCATCACTCCCGCTGACTAGCCCTCCACTGTGGTAACAGGCTCACAGGCCAAGAAACACTTGTTCCTACCTGACCCTTTGTGAGTTGTCCCTTCCCCCTCTTCTCTTGAAGCAGCTCTAACTCTGCATGTCTAATACACACACACACAAAAAAAAAACCCACCCAAAAAACCACCAACTTAATCTTCACAAGCAGATACTACTATTTATATAACCAATTTCAAGGATGGGTAGTGCATCAACATAAACTGCCTATTACAGACACTTACATGCTACCTAGTTTCCAGATATGCAAGACAATAAATCACACAGAATATTATGTGTTGGAAGGGACCTCGAAAAACCATCTGGTCTGATGCCCTGCCAGAGCAGGGTTGTTTGGATTACTGTCTCAGAAAACATCTCTAACAATTTTTGGTAACACTAGTAGACTTTACTGATCCACAACTACCACCACACACCTTCAACATCAGCATCTTACAATCACAAACAGTGTTGTATCAAATATGTTACTGTTTTCTAATCCTCTGCTGGCATTATGTACCAGCAGTATTCAAATATGTGTGATACCTATCTAGGTGTTTTGGTTACAAGCACATGACAACTTGTGTGAGACATGAAAGTCTAGTCCTTAACATGTTTTACAGATTCCCTACTACTTGGAGTCCAGTTTAAACAGCATTTCCTAAAAGTTCACCTGTGTTAAAGTACTATGCCATCTTCTGAGGCACAGTGGAGTCAGATTAAAAAAAAAGCCAAAATAAACTCCTTGGGAGTCAGTTCCACAGGAAGTAGCAATGTTCAGCATAATGAGTTTACACCTCACATTTCACACAACTGTCTTACATTCATGAGTTCTCAGCTACAGCCAGGAATTCAGATAAGACTGACTTCACAATCTAAGGTAAACATCTCCAAACGTATGGAACATAAAACAATGGAAAAAGCATGTCACAAACTACTTCGTACTGCTAGAGCACCTCTCATCTATTCTTACAACATCACTAAGCAATTACATTAACCAAGGAAGCTGATGTATACTAAGATGATAAATGTATTGGGGCCCCAAAACAGTTAATTATAATGCTTTACAATCAAGACACAATGAATGTTTAAAGAAGTCACTAGACATGCGTTGATTTAATCTTATGCTAAATTTGTAACAAAAACCCGCACATATCCCTAAAGCTAACGTTGTTCGATGCCAACACTGATACTTTTAAAGGGATAACACACACCCCAGACCTTCCTAATTTCAAGCCAAACATTGCATATGCCTTTCTAAAACGAGGGAGTTAGAGAGGATAAAAATTCAACCTAGTGCCGATTCTAGTGCCTAGATGTTTTTATTATCAGCGAAACACATAACACCACCCTTCGAAGTGCCGTGTCAGGATTCAAGCCAGAGACCACTCGGATCAGACCGCACCTCAGGGCCGTTTCCAGGCTCCTTCCAAACTCAGGTCCCCGCCTTTACCTCTCACCATCACCAACCTTTTTGCAGTTACAGCACCAGGGCGCACCAAGGAATAACTAAACGTGCCCTGAAATAACCGAGAGCCCGGCTAAGCATCAGCGAGCCGGGCTGAACCCGACCGTAACTCCCTGCCGAGGGGGCACGCCCTGCTTGCTCTGGGGAGCACGGACGCCGCGGTATATAACATGCTCCGAGGAAGGAGAAAGGCGCTGGAAACACACGGCTGTGATTTCACGGCACCTTCCTCCCCTCTTCCTCCCCCTCGCCCCGCCGTTTCCAATCGGCGTACAGAAGCGAACGGCACCTTCCCGCAGGCCTCCGGACCGGGAGCCAAGGGATCGAGCCCACCGGAAGGGCTCGGCGGTCCCGGCTTCCCCCTTGCCCGCCCACAGCAGCTCTGAAGGCGGCCGCACACCGGCCACCCCACGCTGCCTCCGCTACCGTTTCCCTTTCTATTCACCTACCTAACGAGGGAGTCCCGGCTGAGAAGCTGTGCCCTCCCCACTTCCCTAAACCCGAAGAACCGGGTTCCCACCCTGCTTCCCCGCCCCGTCCGGGTTTGTATGTACATGACACCCTTCCCCCCCCCTCCCTCCCGCAGCTCTCACGCTCCTCTTGCCCGAGCCCCAAGGCTCCTTACCTGCGGGCCAGCCTGCTGCAGTACCGGAACGCCTCAAGAGGGAAGGGGGGGTCGTTTCACTCTCCTTTCCCCCCCCTTCCACGGGTGCGAGGGGGTCGCAGAATCGCCTCAGGCTCCTTCCTTCCCTCACTCCCTACGACCAGAGTCCAACGACCAGAGGCAGAAGCCGCCCCAGGGCGAGCGAGGGTTCCCGCCGGGCACGGTCCGCCCAGGGCCCGTTGTAAGGCAAGCTGTTTCTCCGCTCCGACCTTCCCTTCCTTACCCACCCTCCCGGCCCCTTCCCCGCGAAGGGGTGGCCGAAGGAACAGGAGCTCCGGGCAACGACGAGCCGCACGGCTACAGGCCGCCCTCTTCCCCGCCCTGCGCTCCTGCCTCCTCCCCTTCAATGCCGGGCGGTTACAGCCACACCGCAAACGCGGTCAGGAACCAGCAGTTACTTTCAAAACCGCAGAAGAGTCCCGCGGAAGGAAGACGGGACGAGGTCGGTGCTGAAGAAGGGAAAGGCGGCCAGCGGCCCTTAGCAGGACCGGCAAA
>VXBZ01008501.1:47046-66880 GCA_013399135.1 Heliornis fulica
GGGTTGGGTTTTATCGAGCCTCTTTTCCTCAGGGAACCGCCGGGCGAGCCGCCGGCTTCAGCCGCGGCCGGGCTCCGTAGTAGCGCCCCTCTGGTGTAACGCCCTGCTCCATTTTCACCTAGCGCGCCTGGAGTGCTGCAGAAGATATGGGTGGATAGGTGCCAGGCAGGGTTTATGGGTAAGGATCCTCTGCAGGCCTTTACACCTTACATTGGCCCAAGTGCAGCCAGGTTTGTGTACTGTCAGAGTTTAAATATAAGCAAGCATCAGAGTCCCTGAGGAAATCATATGGAAAATAAATACGTTACTGTGCAGTTAAATCTATTTTCATGTATAGACAAAGAGCTAACTCCCATTGTACTCTGCTCTAGTGAGGCTGCACCTCNTTTTTATTCTGGAGAAAAGGAGGCTGAGGGGAGACCTTATCACTCTCTACAACTACTTGCAAGGAGGGTGCAGAGAAGTCGGAGTCGGTCTCTTTTTCTCAGGTAACAAGCAATAGGATGAGAGGAAATAGTTACAAACTGTAGCAGGGAAGATTTAGGTTGGATGTCAGGAAGAATTTCTATACTGAAAGATTTGTTGAGCATTGGAACAGGCTGCCTGGGGAAGTGGTGGAGTCACCATCCCTGGAGGTATTTAAGAGGCAAATAGATGATGTGCTGAAGGACATGATCTAGAGGTGGACTAGGCAGGGTTAGGCTGAGGTTGGACTCAATGATCTTAAAGGTCTCTTCTAACCCAAGTGATTATAAATTCTAAAAAATTTTTAATGCTGATGAAAGTATTGATCAGCTTCTGCTGAGTAAGGCTTGGGATCGGATCTGTAAGTCATTTAGTTTCCAACACCTTGGTTAGTAAGTGCAGGGTGTCTGTAAGAATGCCAAGATGGTAGTAAAAGGACTGTGGCATTTCATGTGTTAAAAATCACGTGGGAGTGAAAAAGCACTGTTACTTAAAATGACAGGTCTAGTGGTGGGACTCAAGAACATTCACCAGAGCCCTTGTCAGAGGTCAAATATTGTCTTGCTAAAATAAGCTCAAGTGGATGGGCATGAAGTGAAGAAAAAGAGATAAGGAAATGAATTAAATCTATTACAGTAGACATAGCTTCCTTGAGTTCAATTAGTATTTTATAACTTTCTGTCTGAGAAACCCTATACTGTCTTGACCTCTTTCCTTGCTTGATTAGACAGCACAGACTCACCATGCTTATTTTTAACATCACATTGATATGTGTAGTACTAGATGATCTCACTGCAGGGAGATGAAATAGAAATTTTTTCATGGAACATCACTGGGGAAGACAACTTCCCCCCCCCCGCTTCCTCCACTTATCCCAACCCAAAACAGACTTTTTTAAAAAAAAAGAAAAAGTATTCTTGCAGAAGGACTCTTTGAGAATTGGTCTAGCTAGTGGGAGAAGTCTTTCATCCCCTCTTGAGTGGAGGATTTGTGTGGAATCTTCTGAAGTGTGGGATGTTCCAGGTCTGCATGGGATGATTCTCTGTTAATGCTATATAAAGGGGGGGAAATCTTTTCAATTTTTTCTACCTTTTTCTCCCATGAAGTGTTGGCATTTGCATATGTTTACTCTTTTTATATATTATAAGCTGCGCATTTTTCTTCAGTGCTGTGGCAAAATGCGTGTCTCCTTGAGAGCGGACATGCATTTTTGTGGCTTGAAAGAGCAATTGTTTACCCGACTGAAAAGCAGCGCACAGTGCAGTGTATACACAGTGTAGTTACTACAGGCCGTGGTACAGGATGTCACGGTAGCAATTCTGAGTTCAGCATCATTAATGAGTAGTTAAACAGTCAAGTTATATGCAGTTCCATTATAAACCTTTAATTAGAAATGAGAAAGTTATGTTTGAACTTTTGCTGTGAAATGGCTGCATTTACAAAATACACAATTATTTATGAATCTGCCTTGAACACATTCTTACTGAAGCTGCTGTAAAGCTTGCTCTGTTAATAGTGGATTTCTGTGAAAAATAAATGAATGAAGTATCACTGGATCTGCCTTTGAATATATTTTCTCTTCGGTGTTGTTTTATTAATCCAGTGGGTGAGTATAGATTCCTTATCATATATAATTGAACTTGGTGGTTTACTCTCTCTCCTTTCCCTTTTCTCTACCAATGTCTTTCTAAAACTGTTTGCTCAGCTGAGGCAATCCATGGGTGAAATCTTAGCTCTTTTAAGAGTGTATGTCACCTAAGATAGAGTATCTAGGATGAATCTGTAAGTCAGTTGTATGGAACACTTTCAACAATGTCAACCTCCTGCAATAATTTGTATACACTTTTAAAGAGATTTTGTCACTGAAACAACTTAAGTGAGGGGGAAAAAAAGTATTTTTTCTCTGTAATGTTTGCTATTTGTGCATTTTTTAATATGTTGGGTTTTGTCCCTCTCTTTAACATTTCTAATCTTCCCACAAAGCTTTTGTTGGATGGTTATTGCAGTTTCTGATTGACAATGTGATGGTGATTGCGCACAAGTAGGATTATAGCCTAACTTAATCCCTGATGTCATTCCAGGTATTTTCCCTTCTGTGTCCTCCCTCCATCCCCCATCCTTATGGAAATAATAACTTCTAGCTAGTAGATATACATAACATATAATGTGAAGAAGTTCTGATCGCCTCCATTCACTTGCTTCTCTCATTCCTGTTTTTCCCCCTTCTTTTCCTGTAGTTACATCTCTTCAGTTCAGGTATCATTGCTCAGTGATTCATTTGGCCCAACTGAACACATTTGAGGTTTTTTTGGGGGAGGGCTTGTTTGTTTGTTCCCCCCCCAGCTGTAGTACATTCTCTTTTGGAGATTCCTGATGCTTTTAATAACTACAGTCACCCTTGTGACAAGTGAAAAATCAACTTTGTGTGGCTACACTGTAAAAGAAGTGGAGGGAGCAACTATTATTTGTTTCAGTTTTCAAAACTGAAATTGGATGTGCTTACAGGAGGTGTCTACAGGCCCTTTCACTTGTCTTTCCCTGCCTTTGTGTAGAGCTTAATTTCTGATGAAGATACGTTTGTCAGGTACACAGACACTAATATATATTAAATAGATGTTTTCAATCTCAACATTTATATTAAAAAAAATCTATAGGAAAATAAGAAAAATAAGATGCGTTGCCTTCCTTGGATGACCTTTTGCATGTGATCTTCCACACACTGTTTTTTTACCTTAGAAATTATTAGGACCCAGAATATATCTACAGAATATAAAGTCTAGGGAACCACAGGAATCAGACAGTTTATACTGTAAGTTAAATGTAAAAGTTACATAATCAGACACTGGGAAGTTTATAATTTAGTTGCTAGTCTAGTAAAGATGTACTAGACTGGTAAAATACATTCTTAATTACTGGAAAGCTAAATAGAGCAAAAGGATGAGTAAACCTGTGGCACAGTCAGAAGACACTTAGAATAATTCAGTACCAGCTCTGTTGAAGCATTATTCAATGTAATGTTGATTTTCACTTGCATTCAAAGTAATAAGCAAAGGGTTATATGACTTAAATGTGTATATGATGGGGGGAAAAATTTAAACAGAATGTTTGAACTAGCTATAAAGTAGAATGCATGCTGACTGTATGCTGAAAGTAGTCACTAAACTCTTCATTTAAATCTTTTGTAGAATTTGTTGGAGTACACAGGGATTCTCAGGCTTCATCTGTAAGGTTTTTGCCTATATTTGACATTTACCAAGCAGTGTTGAAAAACAAGCATTCACAAATCCTGGCTGTTTGTTGTGGGGATATGGACATTTCACAGCAGTTTGAGCGGGGTGAATACAGCCTACAAAGTTTCTGGTAGTGTCAGGTAACTGCAGAGTCAGGGAGATTTAGTTTTTCCCTTTACCTCCTAGTGCAGAAATCTGTAGGGTACGATAGAAATTATGCACATACATTTTGACTGGGGTTGGAACCCACCAATCTTTTCAGTGCTCTCCAGCAGTAGAATTACACTGAGTTCTGGTGCAGATCCATTGCATCCTCAGCAGGCAAATGGTTAGACTTTTGAATGGCTGTGGGTAGGGAAAACTGGAAAAAAAAAAATAATCCAATGTTTTCCCAGAAATCTCCATTTCCAAGTGAATGCCATCTTCTTTTTTTAGAAAACATCTGTTATGACACAGGTTCGTTAAGTGACCAAACAAAGCATAACATGCCTCACTTCCTAGATTTTAATTTTTGCTGTTTTGATTGGGGTTTGGGTTTTTTAAAGTGTTTTAGAAATAAGGTAAACACTAGAATATTGTGGTTTATGTTTAGAATGTGTTGATAAGAATTATTTTATTGTAATTGCTATGGATTAGTGTCCACTTTTATACAGTAAAATTTTAAGTACTAGTGTCTTCTGTACAGTGCCCAAAGATCAGCTTGTTAAATAAGAAACAAGGGCGAGTTACTGGTGTTATTATGATCAGTCCTGTTTGGGTGAAGATAAATTATGAAATGTCTTGACAAGGTTTGTGGACTGAGAGTTTGTGAGAACTATTTTGTAATAAAATGATAATAAAGTGAAGCTACATTCTGAAGAAAGGATTTAAAAACTAAATGTCTACTTAAAATTTGAAGGTTTTTGTAGTATATTTAATTTCTATATTAAGCTTTTCATTACTATTCCACTCTAAAACTAGCTAGAGTTCCTAGTATGGTTGTCATTACACACCTGATAGATGCACTTCTAAATGTCTTTGACATTTGCTTTATACATACTGAAATATGAACAATTTCCCACGCTAAATATAATTCTTGAAAGCTCAGTCTTAAGTCATCATATATTCTCTGTGTGTTATCTATCACCCAAAAACGACTGAGTAAATGCTAGTTGATTTTACTGATGACACACAAGCTGTGTAGAGTAAATCACCTCATCCTTACACAGCTGTGTTGAGTCTGCAGAACTAACAAGCAGTGTCTATATTAAGCATGAGCAGTTGGATCTTTCAGTACATACTCATGTTTTCTTAGTCACTTTTCTGACTCCTGTTATTTTTTTATGTAGAAGTGTCATTGCAATGTGAAATTTAAATATGACTTCTCAGTGCATTTAGGTTTTACAACATACTAAAAATCTAATGGGCATCTATCAGAACTCTCTTATGCCCAACAGCCCCACAACACAAATTATCCTCACTTACTGCAGTGTTCCTAGAAGTTGTGCAGAGGTGAACAATTAATGAATATATCTAGATAAAGCTTCTATGATTTCTTTTGTCCTCTTTAGAAAAAAAATTAAAATACTCTCTTATTTTTGCTGCTTATCTGAAGGAACCACTCTTTTACAATTCTCTTAAAAATCTCAAGCACACACATTTTCCATATAACAAAAATATCTTTTGTTTTGCTCTCATCTCATTTTCTCCAGCAACCAAGTTGACCCTGTGCCTAACAACTTAAAAAACCCAAGCAAATGGAATAACTGAAACTGAGAGAGATGCTTCTTTTCCATTAGCCTGTATGCTGCATCCTGCTGCTCGCTTCCTCAGTGCACCACTACTGTCTTGGTGTATGACTGATATTAATTTGTGTCATTATTTGAAGGTGAATTCTTCCTTTGTACAAGCCCTGTTAAAATGGAGAAGCAAGAGGACACTGAAATTGAAATGTTAAGTGTAGTACAGTGTAATACAGAGCCTGACTATACAGATTGTCAAATCTGTATATTGCTCACCAAAGACAGTCAATGGTAACTCTGTATCTTCTCTGTAGACTTAATTACCATCATTTTCCTGTGGGTTTTTTTTTATACTCTCTGAGCTGACACTGCCGCTTCAGTCAATGGCAGCTATGGATGCTGCCTGCTCAAACTAAGCAGATTTGGTTTAATAATTGCATTTACTAAATCGAAAATCGGCATATGTGTAAGCTTTGGAAGAGTGGGAATTAAGTAATATTTGTATTTAAGTGCACATGCCCGAGATCTAGAGCAAAACCAGCTTTGCCAAGTCGTTGTTAGAACTGACAGTAGCTCCAGTGTTTGACATTTTAGGATTATCATGTTATTAAAAAAAAAAAAACCAAAAAAACCCCACACCCGTTTTTAACATTGTAGAGAAATGCTATGCTCATAGGATTAATTCAAACAGTAAGAAGAAAAATGTGAAAAAATTAAGCCATGTCTTCTGTGCCTGTGAAGTCTAACCTGGTGACATTTGTCTAATAATTTACTTCATTCAGGATTGTAATAATACAGCATATCCCTCTTCAGTCTTTCCTAAGCTGTTATGTGGATCTTTTATTCAGCTAGAGTGAAACTACTAGAAAAGTCCAGATGTCTAGTTGTAACACTGGAACTGGCCAAACTGAAAAGTAGATATATAATTTGTAAGTATTTAAACAAGCTAATGAATCTAAATTAAATTGATAGTATCCCTTTAAATGTACTTTGCATTTTAAAGCTTGATTTTAGGATTACTTAGATTTTTGTAGCAAATTTATCTCCTCGCGTTAAAATTCCTGAGGGTTTTCACGGCTCAACCGTTGTGACCGAAGAGTAAACAGCGAGTTTCTATGGTTGTTTGTAGTCTGCAGTTCTGATCTAAAAAGTCATTATCATTGTAGAATTCTATATTTGATACGTGAACAAGAAATGATTATTCGCAATTTCTAATGTTTTGTTGAGCATCTACAAGGGTTTTTAAATCAATCATAATAGTAATTGTGATTGTTAAGGCACGGCCTAAATTGTGCCTATGCATTATAACTCTGCAACTTCTTGAATTATCTTAGCAGAAGTCAAACCAATTGAAACAGAGTGCACAAAGCCAGAGATGATGCAAGAGAAAGAATCTGTCTTCTGTTGTTTCTAGGCTGAGCAAATGCAAAAACAATATAAAAAAGAAAGCAGATGTCACTCCAAACATATACTGGCCAGTTCTGCTTCCAGGCATGATTTAATACTGAAGAGTGACGCAACAGTCTTGCTCAACATTTCTCTAGCATTTGAAAGAAGGTCCAGTAACTTTTCTGATGATTCATGTCAGAATATTTTGTACACTTACTATTCCAACCTCCTCTGAAAAAGGGAGAGAGCACACACAGGCTGGATTATGTTTTCTTGTGCAAACTTGTTTATTAGCATCCAGTTAAGAGAGCCTGTTGGTTACTTGTGCAACCTCAGCCCAGCTTGCACAGGTGTCACCAAGGGCATTGCTTTTCAAAAACAGGATTACACAACTGCAATGAGGACACTGTTTGGCAGGGAGAGCTTTTGTTACAGGAAGTGAGACACAAGCAAGAAATAATGCTGGCTGACTAGTGGATACAAGTTTGAGTTTGTGGGCCTGGCAGCTGGGGGGAAAAAAACCCCAAACCAAAAACCTAACCACTCAAGCTCTCTACATGACTGCAAAAAGCATATCTGGAGTCAGAGCCAAGACACAACAAATACAGATTTATTTATTTTTTCATACTGTTTTTACATTAATTTTGCAGAGCAAAGGTATAATTTGAACCACACCTTAAGCTTTTATACAGCAACCTAGATTTGCTACTTTGTTATGGACATCAGCTTATTTAATTACTGAACGCTGAAAACAAATGCTTTTAGGATTTATTAATGAAAATAGAACAGGTTCATCCACTGATTTAAGAATCCTTCAAGCCACAAACAGAAATTGTAATTTTTGTTAATATATATAATACACGTACACATAATATGTATATATATGTATACAAGAGAACATCAAGTATTAATGCATTAAATATTAAAACCAGACTAAATGGAATCTCAGATGGGTTGCAGTGTCTAATGTGAAGCAATTATTTAAATGATCATTTCATGTTGTTAGGTTACACCTTCACCAAAGATGTCACAATATTATCCTAACTCTCCACATCTGCTTGACTTCAAAACCTCTGAGGATAAATTTAAAGTTACCAGACCAGCGTAAGAAAGATGTATGGTGACTTTTCAAGCTTTGTCTGTTTCCTGAGGGAAATACCACAGTTCTCAATTCCTGGTAAGCAGGATAGCCGTGTTCATTTTTAGAACAACCAGTTCTGCATCTGTGTTTATCTACATTTCTTATGTTACAGAGAGAGAATTTGGCTGGGTTGCTTGTAAAAGACGATAGCGAACATAACCAGTGGGCTGGCAACTCGTGCCTAAGCATAAAGATCTGGGTCTGTGCAACTAAAATTTAGTTCCTTGAAACTATATGATAGTTGTGTCATTGAGAAATATAGAAGTAATGTCTGGATTATAACCTAGAATATGAAAAAAATGGCTTAGTAACTCTAGTTAGTTTAGCAGCTAAGTATAGTAACACCTTTTCCTCACCAAAAAGAAACAGAAACAAAAAAGCCTTTCTTGATGGATGAGAAAAAGCAGTAAAAAAATACCTTATTTCAAATTAGCTATTTGAGGGTTGTACTTGTTGGATTTAAAGGAGTAGCATCCAGAATGGCTACAGGCAGAGGCTTTGTAAAATGTTACCCCAGAAATTATTTGGATCAAGAAAAAAAAAGTTGTAAAGATAACGTTGTGCTGAAATTCATCTAAGACTTTCTTAGATGCCATTATTTTACTTGCTGGCTCTTTATTTTTGCCAACTTAAGGTCAAAGAACAAAACTGAACTAAACTATTTTACATCAGCCCCATGTTAGGTTAAAGTCAGAAAATGAGAGTTTCACTCGGAGATTTTATAAGAAAATCCAGAGTCTTTTAATTTGAAATCATTCCCTTGATAATGACAAATAAAAGTTTAGAGCCTAAAGTAGTGCCAGCGGCTCACCCAGTGGCTCAGCCCAGGGTTGGCAGGGTGCTAAGTCTGGGCAAGGGCAGCAGTTGGTGGGAGGCACCGTGGCCTCCCAGGTGCTGGGGCCAGAAGTGTGAGGCTGCAACGCCATTCTGGCTGTCCACCTGCAGAGCAGCTGCTCTAAGCCAGGCAGCTGGCCAAAACCAGGACTGACAGCTCTTTTTGCTTTAGCAGAGAGAAGACAAAGGCAGTGGAGTTTTCAGGGGTAAAGTGAAGGCAAGAAGAGAGAGAAGTAGGTGCAAAAGTATAAGCTGTTATCCCCAATAGCTGAAGAGAGCTGCTGCTCCCTGGCAGGGAGATTCTGCAGGTTGCTGTAATAACAACGCTCGGAAAGTCATGATTGCTATGATGTGAAGGTTGTTACACCTGATACTTGTATCATTAATGTCAGGTAGTACCATGGCTCTCACTTCTCAATACTGTGCTGTTATCTCTGCAGTAGTGACGTCTGATCCTTTGTCCCTACTGTATTTGCACTGCAAGGACTGATTTTAAGACCCATGTTCCAAATTCTGTTTATATTTTCAGTTTTTATACTTTCCCCTATCTCCAAATATGTCAACAAACAAAAATATATCAAAGTACTTAAAATACAGCAGTCAGCAAGATGATGGTAAAAAGCAAACAATTCTTAGTTTTGATTTAAAAACTAAATATATTTTCTGTGTTGATTAATGTACCTGATATGTTTCAGATTCTTAAAGAAAGCATTTAGTTTCAGTCAGCAAGCCTTTAATGTGTATTCAATATTTAGATTTTTTTCCCTCCCCTCCTAAAAACCTTCTTCTCAGGAAACATTGAAGACAAATCTCAGTTTTCTATGCTCTCAGTATTTCTGACCTGGAGCAGCCTTTGTTTTTGAGCAGTCTTTGTGTCAAACAAAATTCTTCCCCTCCAGCAAAAAAGAGGTCAGTTTCACCAACTGTAAGTAAAATTGCCATGTGTCATTAATGGTGTTTATTTCATAAGAGTTAAATTTCTACTCTGCAGTGGTCTTCTTAAATAAACATAAGCATTATTTCCTTTGCACCATGTAACAAAGCTTTTGACTTGATCCTTTCTGCTTTTGTCATATTAGGGTGTCTGCATGAATGGCACAACTGGATTTATTCATATGTAATTCAGTGCCAGAGAAAGACAAAACTGTATTGAAAAAGTAAAATCATTAAAATTCAGAAATTTTATTTGCTTTTGGACAGAGAAGAGTTTGAAGTCTGCTGATGTGCCCTTCCCTTTGCTTTGGATTGTGTTTGCAGTCTACAGCTTATGTTCTCCTTGCTCTGAGGCTTGTGTTGAGCAACCGTTATGTTTACCTGTATGAAGTCTGCTTTTCCTGTTTGGCTTTTGAAGACTAGGTATTGCTGTTGAAGCAACAGTTTCTCCTTTGAACTGCACAGAAGTACCACCTTGATTCGGAAGAATTTCAGGCTGCTTAGGTAAGAGAAGTCACTTCCATAACTGCTTGATATCTTCCTGGTTCTTGTGAAGGGTGTAAGGTGCTGGCAGCAGCAGCATGATTTAGAAGTATGCACTGTGTACTCTAGATTACTTGGAACATAGAAGGTAAAGCAGCCTTATTCCCCGTGGTTTGTTACATCTTAATAGTCTGCAGTTACCTCTTGACACCTAACCTTCATGAGTGGCTCCTGCCTGACCAGATGCTAAATGGACTACACCAGAAGACCCCCAAGCCTCACATGGCTAGAAGGCAGTATATTACCCAGTGACACTTTATGGCATTGTTCATGGCTATAAGAAATTAAAAGCTTGCAACAGAGGTTACAAGCAAGAACAAAATTTGTATCTTACTTGCAGTATGTAACCTGCTTAGAATTGTCCCTAATGGATGAGCAAAAGTTTGGACCACTAGACTATAAAGAATAAAATACCTAGAAAAATATTCCAAATAATAAAATGAATGAATGTATGAACCTTCATACTGGGCTTGATTAGATTAACCTGAAGAAAGACATTTTTATTACACGAGGAAGAGGAGACAATACTGCATGAAACATTTTCAGTGGAAACTGTTAGAATATGCTTTGAACAAGAATTATGTAATACCATGCTGGTGGTGAATGTGTTATGACAGCAAGTGAAGAGTTATCTTTCTTATAGTATCTGAGCAGAGCCAAAAGGAAATTACGCCTTCCTTCTAAGTATTTGTGGGCATATTTATAGTGTAGCTACAAAATTGTGTTGGCAACACTTTTCCTGGCCATAACGGGCCTTTAATGTTCTCTCAGTGTCCTAACTGCAAGATTATTTTGGTGCTTTGAATTGTGGCATTTTATATTGAAGAATGAGTTGAACAGAGGTCTAGGGAGCCACATGATGTAGAAGTACCATTTCTTGCTGCTTTGGATAGTTACAAGGATAAACTGAATAAAGTAGTGTGACAGAAGAACAAGACATGACCCTTTATGCTTGGAAATCAAAGACTAGGTAACCTCTCTAGTCATTACTGGCAGGACAAAGAGTTACATCTCAGTGTTGCTGCAAGTTCTGTGTTTTCTGACAAAAGTAGGGCACTCCTGCCTGAGCACAGGGTCTGGCATTCACCTCTGGTAAGTAGTTGAGTGTAGGTAGCACTTCTGTGAATAAGCATTATCATGTGCATTTAATATAAAAGATTCTCAGAGTAAAAATCACGCTGTAAATTCTTCAGTAAACAGTGACATCAGAACTCTTGAGTTTCTTTGGCTGCATGCAGATTGCTGCTAAACCAGAAGAAGCAGCTCATAATGTGGCTCCTGGCTTCATAGGAAGGACCTGGCAGTGTTGGAAATAATCATCAGATTGATCTAAAATCCTTTCATTTAGCCAGACAGAATAATAAATGACACTGTTGTCTTGCTCTTTTTATGCCAGCCTAGTTGTTTTTCTGCTGTACTATCAGGCAAACTTGTACAATACAATTGCTAATATCTTTCTAGAGCTGAGCTTTCAGATTCTTAAAATAATGTCTGTCTGACCCAAAGACTCTGAATGCAATTTAAATCAGAGGCAGTCCCATCAACTCAGCATCTCTTCTGTCCTACCTCCCACAGGTGTTTTTCCAAATGTGGTTTCAGGTGCTGGAGGACAAGTTGAGGTCAGTTTAGTTTTTCTTGATAGTTTGAGTACATATTGTGTTTACTATAAATTGAACTGTATAATTGCAACCCTTAGGTTAACATCCCGTCCTTTTTCAGAGCAACAGGGAAATCCAGGTGGTTTGAAGCAAATTAACAAAGTACTTCTATAAAGACTTGTCCCTCTTCTGTGGTGATACTTTCTAAGTGTTTATTACCGTTAAAGTAACATTGTAATACTTCAGTTGCAAGCATCAGAGTTTATTTTCAATAGTTGGGAAACTTGTATTTTGCCATTTAGAAGGTAAGTGATCCAGTTTAATAGCTACACTCATGAATAAGAAATATTTTGCATTACAGATTCAATAAGGAATATTTTGTATTAATAATTAAACATAACTGTGCCATCAGATGTACCTGGTTTTGTAAGCCAAACAGAATATCTCTGGCCTTTTTGAAATAGCAGGGAAAAAGAGAGAACAATTTGTTAATTTGAGTTTATTTTGATATAGTGCATATCAACAGATGAAGATGCAAAATCACAGTTAATTAGAGCATTCAGAGAAGTTTGGTAGTTGCTTCCTTTCAAAGAATAGTTTTCTCAAGTCAAAGAAGTGTGTCAGGACAGTAGATTCTGCACTGGCAGTACTTCTTTGCTGACAAGGGGAATAACAAATAGGGAGTGTGTGGTGGCTGGACAGTTAAGCATCACACAGACACTTGCTCCTACTCCTTCCCCCATGAGGGGATGGGGGGGAGAATAGAAAAACAAATTAATGGGGTGAGATACAACAGTTAAATAGAATAACAAAGGAAGAGAATAAGTCATAACAACAATTACATTAATAAGAATGATAATAATAAAAGTGATGTACAAATGCAATTGCTCACCACTTACCAAGGGTAAATAAAATAATCCAATGGCCAGTCAGTTTCTGAGCAGTGGATCTGCCTCCCAGCTACCCTCCCCAGTTATATATGGAGCATGATACTATACAGTATGGAATATTCCTTTGGCCAGGATGGGTCAGCTGTCCTTGCTGTGCTGTCCCAGTTTCTTGTGCACTTGGCAGGGCATGGGAAGCTGAAGATCCCTTGACTTAGTGTAAACACAACTATCTAGCAACAACTAAAACCATTAATATGTTATCAATGTTGTTCTCAGTCCCAAATATAGCACTATACCAGCTACTGGAAAGAAAAAATGACACTCATCTCAGTAGAAACCAGGACAGCATGTCAGCATATCATCCTTACATATAGGTGAGCTCCTAGAGACAGCAAAATAGCATGAGAATGCAACAAGGGGAGCATCTCTTGTCATTAATGTATATGCAGTTAAGTTTTCTAGACCACGGGATTAAACATATTTTAAAATTATAAATCTGGGAACAATATCAAATGTTTCAATCCCATATCCTGCAGAAAGTTGCTGTGCAGTATCTTGAGTTTCCCAGAGCATACACTGCTTACCAGTAAAATTACTTGTGTTTATTTTATGGGTATGCCACCAGACCTATCAGGCATTTGTTTCTAAAGCAGTTCAAGAATGTCAGATAGCATTTATGCAAATCAAGACTGAGTAATAACCCTGTGGCAATACAGCAGAGGTTAAGTATTCACTATTTTCAAATGAAAGGTAAGTTACTCTTCTGTGTGCAGAAGTGCCCTGTGGGCCTGTCACTGAGAAGTAGGTCAGACATGAAAGGAATTTCAGACCTAAAACCTTCTTGTCTCTTCAACCAGATAATCGACCCTACTCAGTGGGTGGCAAAACTTGTAGTAGATCCTTCAAGTTAGTAAAAGGAGCTAAGGAGGATGAGAGACACTTACTTCCAAAACATTTGAAAAGTAAGAGCAGTAGGAATTTTAGAGTATGGCAGTACTCAAGCAAAAATATACCAGTGTCAGGGTATTATTTTAAATGTTGACAAGTTCCTAATCTGAAATCAGTTGAGTGTTCTTAGAGATATCACATTCATATCCTTCCTATGTTCTGAATTCAAGCACGAATTGCTAGACCTAGCTACATAAAACTATTGTATATGTGCTTTCATATGTAATGGTTTTGTGCAATCACAGAACAAAAACGTGTATTGTGTTTTGTGGATTTTACAAAGTGTGTAGGAAGTAGTGTCATTGTTCCTAAATGACCATTTTCTGTATTCTGCATCCATCAGTTTCATAAATTTGATAGTGCAGAAGGCAAGTGAGTGTTTCCCTTTAGGAGCTATCAAATTACACAGTATTGGAGCTGGGAAATTCATTGGGAGTTGCTTACCTTGATAGTTGCAAATGTTACTCGGTACCCTCAAGGATTTGTCATGCCATGACTCAGTGACTTTCCTCAGCAGTGAATTCTGCTGGTTGTAGCATCTCCAGTGATGTGGTTTTAAGATATTCTGCACTTTAGCTAAAGGGACCAGACAAATTAAATTGGGTTTTTTAGCTCTTACCTATCAAATGACCTCAGTGTCTCAATATCTTTGCATGTATTCTTAGCTCTGATGACTAGAAATGCTTAAGCAAAATCATTTGGTGTTTCTTAATGACAGTCCTTAGGGGGAGAAAATATTACCATAAAACTGGAAAAATCACAGCAGGGAGATAATTGTGTTTTATGAATCCATATCTCAGTTTCCTTAAAAAGCATCTAAATAAGCAGCCATTCCTTTGACCTTTCTATCAGCAGTTGGGCAACAGAGAGGAAAACTAACCATTTGTTTGCAGGAAATTGTGTAGCATCACTACTTTTCATTAAAATACCAACAGAAGCAACAAGATGCAAAACAGCTTGTCAAGGTTGGGTGACCAGGGCTCTGGAAGATCTGGGAATGGAACCCAGGTCTCCTGAAACCAGCTCACTTCTCTGCTGTAAAGAAACACTGCTTTCAGGAGCAAGTTATTTTCTCTTTTTAGATACAAGGTCCCTGCTCAGAGAGATTTGTGGGTTGGTGTTTTTAATTATTTTTTAAAAATACTGTGATTACAGGGATAAGAATGAAAGCACTCAAATGAGAGTCTGCTGCCAGCTAATTTAATATCAAAGTCATCACCGTTGATCATTTATATCACTGTTGATATAACTGACCTGCTGTATTACAGCATCACCAGCTCCCTTTTTGCATCATCCAGAGCTTTTAAAGTACAATTGAAGTGAAATGCAAGTTAGGAGAAACGTTTTGATGCTCTAGACAAAGCAGAAAGGAAATGCCACTTAAGGAGATAGTCATACAATGAAGATTTTTATTTTAGGAAAATAAGACTCTTGCAGGATCAAATCCTGCCATTTGCTTTTAAATCTCTCATGTTTTATATTTTCACTTGTAAAAAGGTGGTTCATGGTCTTTCAGCTGAATAAATGCAAGTAATTTTTCTCCTACAGTCCGAACTAGGGAGCCAGTTTAATGCTGTGGCTCCCAGTAGTCTCCAGTGCCTCAGCTTGCACTTTGGACTTTTTGAAAGAGGTGTGTGGCATAAAATGGGATCTCTGAACAACCTTCCCGCTAGATCTGAGGGGTTCCTTTCCCTGGAAGCAATGCCTATCAGCTTTTCTTCACTCTGAAGTGAGTTAATTCCTCTCTCAAATTTTTAGTTTGAACAACTGCAGCCTTTATGCAACCTTTCTGCTTTCTCAGAGCACTTGCTCTTTTCACAGCCTTGTGCATGTTGAACTCACACACTTTACTTTTCCCTCAAGTCACTCGCTGTCTTTTTTAAAAAAGGCCCATGCTTTATACATGGAAGGATTATACAGCTGATGTAGAAACTTTTTTTCCTCAGTTCCCTGGCTTGAAAGTTTTTAAGCAAGTTTTGCACTTCTGACAATGCCTCTGTAGACTCATGGTTATAATCTTCTAGAACACTGTCATCTGGTGGTGGCTCTAGGTCACACCATTGAGATACCATAGTAAAAATAGCAATCAAATCAGTCTAGGCAAAAGTTCTGATTACTCGTTGTATTCATTACATTAATTATTAAAGCTTTTAGGGTTCAAATCACAGGACTAGAAAGCTTTTCCCCTGCACAGCTATTTCTCCTTGTTCTGTACACTGCGGGTACAATGAGCTGTCACTATTTTCAGTGTGCTATCAGTGCACTGTCATTGGTAACCTTTGTGCTGAAGTAAAGATCACAATACTTCATAACTGAAACTGATTGCCTGTGTACCTATGTGTGGTACACCTTCAGACTGCTTTAACATAAACATTGATTAGTATTTTGAATTTTATTAGTAGGAGTAAAACCCACAATTATTTCTAAATGCCACATTCGATAAACTGTAAAGAACAATGATGCATGTCCAGAAGCTCTGGACAGCAACCCCTGTGACATGATTAGAATTTCTTCTTAGGTTTGTTTATTACCAGTTCATGTTCACTTATTTTTACAGTAAATCCCTCAATGTCAAATCTTACCCAGTAGGAGTAATAGAAATATTTTGTATTAGACATTACGGTAACAGCATGGTGATGATGTAAAGAAAAATGCAAATATGGCAAGCCTCATTAAAAAGTTATCAGAAATGTTCTATGTTATATTGCTTTCTTTTATGTCTTTTCATATTTGTGATGGATGACTGGATTGAAAGAACTAGCGGCTCGCAAATTCATACATTTTTCACAAGGTAATTGGAGTTGGAGGTGTGGAAAAGAGCGTTAAAAGCTGTATTAATCATTGATGCCCATGGGTTTTCTGTGACTTCCAGAAAGCTGCAGTAACTTAAAAGATAGCATTTCCAAAATGAGATTAGACTGGCTGGAGGACATAGACATGAATACTTCAACCATCATTAGCAACAGAGACAGTCACCATCTGAGGTATTATCAGTTACTATCAGTAACAAAATTTCTTACTGGCTGAACTTGAAGTAGCACTTAGTGGATCACTTCAGTTTAAAGCTAAGCAAATTGCTCAGCACAGGCTGTATGTTCCTGAGCAATCTAATAACTCTGGAAATGTAAAGCTATCCAGCTCCTGCCTACCTCTCTCTTGCAGCAGTGGCTCCTGTGCCCAGGGGACTTGGTGCAGTAAGTCAGCAGAAAATTATTTTCTCTTTTGTCAGGTTAGTTTTCTGCAGACTCACCACACAGAAATGACTCAGGGAAAAGTCTGGCAAGCACTGCAGCAAGCAGAAAGCAAGGAATGGGAAGGCAGGGATGTGTGGGCCACCGTTGCTGACAATTACAGAAGTCTAGACTGCCATGGAAAGAGTCTTTTACAGTTATGTTCTATTTCCTTTCCCTTGGAAATACATTAATGACTGCTATAGATTTGATTTAGAACAGACCTTTATTCTTAATTATCTACCATAGCCAGTTGTGTTTGCAGAAATACATTTGTCTTTCACAGACACTAGTCACCTTATGTTTCTCTTGTTTTGCCCACATTAACTGGTCTACTAAAAGAAAGGCAAATCTTCATTTTCAACTACTGCTTTTAACTTCACCAAGTAATCTAAGATCAGAACAACCCACTAGAAATAAGGCATTACTCAGTAAAGGAAGGGATTCTGACATGATGTGTGTGTGTGTGAATATAGTTCCACACGTTTCTCCCAGGGCTATTGTGGGATTTAGAGTACATATGTTGTATATTGCAATATTTTTAATTGAACTTGCCCTTTTAGAAGACTTTGTGAGGTTATCATATATATATATATATTCAGAATTTGTATACTACTGCTTAATGTGAGACACCACTTTGTTATGTAAGCAACACTAGACTCGTAGCTGTCACAAAATATCACTGATTTGTACCAATTCCAAAACACAAAAATTCACTGTCCTTGGTTTTTAAATGCCACCAAAGTACACATGATAAAACGATCCATTAAAATATTACTTCACCTCTCCCTAAACCCCACATTAGACACCTCCTGCAGAGAATGGGAGGTGATTATATACATTGAAATTTACACAGAAAAAAACCTTTACCTTGCTGTAGTAAAAAAGCTCTTGTGAAATACCTAACTGCCATATGATTACTGTGTTGGGTTAGTATTATTGCAACCCATTAGCAGAGTTTGAATGAATTACCTCATGGTAATCTATAGTAACTAAGAATGTATTTAGGAAAAAATAACTTTTTCATTATTTTAGTCTCATATTTCTTCTGCACTGTCTGAAAACATGAAAACTATGTTAAAATCAGAGTATATTATCTCAAGCTTTAAATTTTCCAAGGAAATAAAACAGACCACTTTTGTGTGTATGTGTGTGTATTGAGCAGATTTTACGTTAGAATTAACAAAGCTCTGCTTTGCTGTTTGATAGGTGCAGGAGCTTTTGTCCTTTAAATTGTGCATCTGTCCATACAATTCATACACTACATTTAGTAACTTAAGTTTAAAAGTAGAGTGTAATCTGTGGATGCTGAAGAAGAGAGTGTGAGTTAGCATTTAAAATAGAGCAAAGAGGTGTGAGAGAATCATGGATTCATTGGGAAACTGAAGGCTATTAAGAGGGTTTACCAAGGCATTCATGAGGCAATGCCCCCTTGCTTGCTAACCTCTGAATTGCACAGCTGAGCTGCTGCATGTCGTGTTCAGTGGAAACAGAGGTGCCCTGAATGAAGCAGAATTTTTGCGTTTTATGGCTTCAGTAAACTTAATTGCCCATTTAATCTCACTTCCTCATGGACTGCTGCCATTCAGGTGGTTTCACCCCTTTAGTCCTGGAGACTTTTTCTTATACCTCTGTTTCAAACTCATAGAAAAAAGAACATAATAATCTTAAAAATATTTTGATCTGTTATGGCTTGTAGGTTTGGAAGGTGTTCTAAATCAACAGCTGTACCACAAGAAATCACTAGGGTGTGCAAGTCACTGTTGTCATCTGATGTATGCTCAGTTGTCTTACCGGGAACATAAGAAAAAGAGCATTGCCAGTCTCAGTTTATCTACAGCTGTTGAAAATTACTTTGTTTTCCCCACATGTAACATAAAAAGGGGAACTTAGTGGCAGGTTTTGGTTTTTTTTCTGTAGATGTATCTTGGTGGTTATTTTTTTTTTTGTCTAGTGTACAGCAAGTGATCCACTTCCTATCCATGTTTTGCTGCCAATTACCTAAAGATGACTAGAGCCTATTTCAGTGAAAACATTTCTGGATGCTTGTGATTACTGCATACAGCCTCCCTAGTATGGTGCTATACAGAAGACCATCTGGTTCAGCATTTCTTGCAAAGGGCATAGTATTTCTCACCTTCACACATCACTGTCAACACAACAAGTTTTGGAATAGTTCCCTTGTTGGAGAATGAATGCCATATACCTCACACTGACAGAGGAGCACTCAGGGTTTCCAGGGGGAGTAAAGGAAAGCAGCAGACAGGTTTTCGGGCAGTTTCAAAAAGCAACTTTTGAGCATTATTTTTTGTTTCAGTCAGAAGCTTTCCTAAGTCCTTGCAGCAACAAGGTGCCCGGTTCTTTGGCTTGTGAAAGCTTGTACATGAGGCCATCACCAGCCGACACAGAGGGACCGTCATGGATGGGCTAATCTTACTCCTCTCCTTGCAAGTCGCGTCTTTGCACCGGTTCGCCGTAACCCCTGAGATGCGCGCGACGGATCTGTAATCGCTTGTCCAGCCATGAGGGGAGCGGTCAGATCCCCGACACCTCCCGGGCGCAGGTGGGGAGTCCCCAAGCCCTGCCCGCAGAAACGTGCTCATTGCCCATGGGGGAAGTGGGAGGTTGGGCGGCCTCTTCCCCCCTTCGCGGCTCTGTGGGACGCAGGAGCCGGGTGCTGCCCGCCGTGCGGGCCTGCCCCTCCCCACCCTCGGGTGGCGACGGTGGCGCCGATACCTCTGAGAGCGCTACGGCGGTACCTGCGGAGGCTGGTACCTCTGCGGAGCTTGGTACCGTTCCGTGTTCTCGCCCTCCTGACGGAAAAGCGGAGACCCAACCGCGGGCCGGCAGCGCCTCCCCTCGGTCTCTGCCCTTCCCAGACGGCGCCGCCTTCAGCCCCGCGGCCGCCAGGG
>VXBZ01008501.1:66976-135319 GCA_013399135.1 Heliornis fulica
CCGCCCCCGGGGACATAGGGACGGATGGCGTACGGAATCCCGTCGGGAAATTTGTGCCTCGTCGCGCCCCGTACCGTTCAGAGCTCTGGGCTCCACGTTGGCTACGCAGGCGCAGTACCCGCGGCGTTCACCTGCTCCGCGGTGGGGGGGACCCGGGACGGAGAGGCGGCGGCGGCTACGCAGGGCCGGGGCGGGTGGAGCTCAGTCCCAACACTATCACCCCGCGGTGCCTCTCGTCCGCTGCGGGAGAGGCGCTGCCTAACCGGCTGGAGAGTGACACCCCGCTCCCCTCGCCACCGGCCCTGACAAGCGCCCCCCCACCCCCCGCCACCATGTTCAAGAAGCTGAAGCAGAAGATCAGTGAGGAGCAGACGTCGCCGCGCGGCGCGGGGGGACGCGCGGCCCCTCTCTCGCCTCAGGTACCAAGGGGTGGTGAGAACGCAGCGTCCGCCGAGTCGCTGGGTGGGAGACGGGACGGAGCCTTTGGCGGCTTCTGGTGTCCGGCCAGGCGCCGGCGGCCTTTCACCCGGAGAGGCGGCGGCGGGCAGGGCGGCGCATCGCATCGTCCCTCCCGGGAGAGGCCCCGCTGTACAGCTGACAGCGGGTCCCGCCGGCCCGGCCGCGGGAAGGATCGCGCCGAGCAGGCCTTGGCGTCCTGTGGGTGGTGACCGGCCGAGGGCTGCGGGATGGCCCGGCGAGCGCCGCGCCTCGGCCCCCTGGCAGCGCCGGGCGCCTTCGCGGCAACTTGGGAAGGCAACTTAGGGAGCCGCCTCCTGCCCTGGAAGCCTTTGCAGAGGCTTCTGAGATTGCGCTTCTCTTCGCCGCTCTGCAGGCGGTAAAAACCACCTATTGCTTGAACGCCAAACAGGGTGACAGAGGAGTGGGCTTCTTCCTTAGCGTTCAGAGGAGTGACGCTTTCTGCGCCCTGGGCAGCGACCCGGCGTTGAGACTACTCCTTTTCTCTGTCGTGTTTGTGCTCTCAGTTCCTGTGAGTCCCTAATGTTTCTATCAGGTGGAGGGCTGGTCTGCTTGTTTTGACCTTATTCTTAATTCCTTTTAGCCATGGAGAAGTTGAGAGTGTAGTATAAAGCTGAGAGCAAGGTTTGTGGGGATGGGTTTTATTTTAAGTCATAATTTAATTGGCTATTTTTCTCTTCTTTGTACTTTCCCGAAAGTGTTGGATCCTAAAACTGCTGGTTTTAAATAGTAATAATGCACACTAGATATAATATGGGTGCAGAGTATCCCTGGAAATGATAGTAGCCAAAAAACTGTTGTGACGGCTTCATGCGTGTGTTGGAGCAAACTAAACTCTCTTTACCAGTTCAGATTTGGGTAGAAATACTTTGACAAGTTAACTTTGAATTGGGAAATTCTGTGTTGAAAAAAAGGGTTGCATCTGCATATGTCTCTGACTTTTGGATGGGTTAAGTATACTTTGTATCTTGGAATCTAAAAGAATAAAACTAGCATAAACTCTGTATTGTGTGAATGTTAAGCTATAGGCAGATTGTTTTGTTAATTTAACAAATAAGTGATCAGTTGCCTGGGCTTGATGTGAATGTAATTTGAACCGCTGGGAGATCTGACGCTGCATAGTCTCAGTATTAGACCATGGTTTCAAAACTGCTGACATGCAGCTATGTAGTATTTTTGACACCATTTCTCAAACAAGGGAAGCATTTATTTTTTAAAAAATGGACCCACTGTAAAGCTTTATGTAGCTTGAGTTTTAAGCCCTTTGATAGTTATTAATTCTGTGTTTTCTGTAGTTAGTGAAGTTTTAAGTATGTTTTTTGTCAGTGGCAGTTTAGAGTGCTGCCCTGAATTGTCACATGTGGTGAACTTCCAGTACAGTGTAAAGAGATTAAGCTGCAGAGCTTACTGTTTTCAGTAAATTGCAGCTGAATTATGATACCTAGTACACAGTATTGTAACTTAAAGACACTCTGTGCATGTGTTTAAGGGTCAGTGCTTGCTGAAAATCGTCCTTGTAAATCTGAGCCCGAGTGCACACATGCACCTGACAGTATATTTTGAGTCTTCATTTGGCTGTTCAAATTAACATCGACAAACTTAGGAAACCTAAGGTAAGAGCTTATGGTAAGAGATACTTTAATCTAGGAACACTGTGAACAGACTAGATCATGTAACTCCAGGTTGACATGAATGGGAAGACAGAAGCAGGAAATGAAAGCAGATTTTTATTTTCATGTAAAATAGCTGCCTTGCAGTGTCTCTTATTCGTCAGTTGTTGTCAGGTAACACTGGAGAGAAATTGGAGTTAAATTTGATCCCAGAAGTAAAGTAGTCTGGTTGGCTTGCTACTTGTATCTCCTTTGGAAACAGATTTGTGAAAGAGGAAGGAGTGAGGTTTTGAGGCCTGTAAATTGTACTGGCGTCTTGGGGAAAGTGTGGAATAGACCTTTAGCAATTCAGGTACTTAAACTGGGTATTCTCTTGTCATAAAGATTTTTCAGCTACTATTTATTGACATATTCTCAAACCAGATTTTCCAAACATTTAACATTCCTTAGTTTTATGAGACTTCTGTTTACATTAATTTCTGCATTTGTTTTTGAACTTTTTCTTTCCTATACCCTGCTGTAAGGGGACTTCACTCCCCATACCCTCTCTGCTGTATTTGTATCTTCTGCTTTTAGACCTAGAACTTGTCATTTGTACTCTAGTTTGCAGTGTCCAAGACTAAATTTACTGACCTAAGACTGGTTAAATCTTTTTTTTTTTTGAGGATGCCTGTCTATGCCTCCTTCTTTCTTATGTATGATTAGCTAACTGATATCTGTTAGATTGAGAAAACCTGCATTCACAGACTGCAGTTTCTAACTGCTGACAGGGATTAAAAAACACACTGAAGATGGAAGATGGTCATCTGACAAATAGGGATGAAGAAGTAGAGGCATTGAATGTTTTTCTTGCCTCAGTCTACTAAAGACTGGTATACCTGGGGCTGCCTGGTCCCATGAGTTGGAGGAACATGACTTCAGGAACAATACTTTTCCATTTGTGGACACTGAAACTGTAATGGGCAAGTTGTATCAGCTGAATGTTCACAAGTCCATGAGGCCTGATGGGATTTGTTCAGAGTACTGAAGGAGCTAGTGTATGTTAACAGCATGATCTCTTTCAATCATCTTGTGAGTCTGGGGGTGTCCCTGCTGACTTGGAAGGTTATTCCATGGTCTTTCCTTGTGCCCTCTGTGTAGACAGAAATGCCTGTCAGTAGCACTCAGTATGATCTCCATAAAGTTTTGAGGTTATTCTTAACAGGTGTGTATTCCAGGCTACTGACAGGCATTTAGAGAAGAATGCAATCATCAGGCACAGTCAGCATGGGTTCACAAAGGGAAAGTCCTGTTGAACTAATTTAATATCCTTCTACAGTAAGGTCACCTACCTAGTGGACTAAGGAAATGTAGTGGATGGAAAAGTTCTGGATTTTAGTATGGCTCTTGATACCATCCCTCAGATCATCCTTCTGGGCAGGTTGTCCAGCTGAGACGAGCAGGTGCACAGTACACTGGGTGAAGAACTGGCTGAAGGGCAGGGTTTAAGAGTTGGGGCGGGGGGGCACATCTGTGTGGTGGCCAGACAGCAGTGGTGGTTCTCAGGGCTCAATTCTAGGGTCAGTTCTGTTCAATCCAGTTATCAATCACCTGGAAGCAGCAGTTGGATGCAATATTAGCAGGTTTGCTGATACTGAACTGTGGTGTGGACTCTCTTGAGGGACTCTGGATAGAATGGAGTATTCAGCAGTCATCAGTGGATGAAAGTGAGAAAGAAAAAAATGCTGGGTTCAGCACCTGGGTTGGAGTAACAGGTGCCATGCCTAAACTGGGAGCAGCCCTGCAGGAAAGAGCTGGGGGGCTGCTGGCTGCTGACAGGAGGCTCAGCAGGAGTCAGCAGTGTGCCCTGACAGCCAAGAGAGCAAACTGTATCTTGGGGTGCAGCAGACACAGCATTACCAGCTGGTCAAAAGAGGGGATTATCCTGCTGGAATTAGCATTGGTGCAGCCTCACCTGGAGCACTGTGTGTGGTTCTGGGCCCCACACCTGAAAAATCATGTTAAAGTACTTGAAGGTGTCCTGAGGAGGGCACCAGACGTGGCAAAGGGGCTGGCAGCATGTCCTCTGAGAGGCAGCTGAGGACTTGGGATTCCTCTAGTCTGGAGAGGAAGCAGATGTGGGTTGACCTCCCTGCTCTCTACAGCTTCCTGAAGAGGGGAAGTGGAGAGGGAGGTACTGAGATCTTTCCCTGGGACCCAGTGCCAGGGCATGGAAGAATGGCTGCAAGCTATGTCCACCCAGAGAATTTCAGACCTGAGATGAGGAACCATCTCTTCATGGAGAGGGTGGTCAAACCTTGGAAGCAGCTTCCTGGACAGGTGGTCGATGTCCTGTATCAGTGTTGAAGAAGTATTTGGACAATTCCCATAAACTTTTGGCCAGCCCTGAAGTGGTCAGGTAGTTGGACTAGATGGTATAGTTGTGAGTCTCTTCCACCTGAACTCTGCTATTCCATCCTATTTCCTGTGCTCACAACTGAGTTGAGTAATGATGAGACATTTCCATGAAAAGCATGAGGTTTTTTTCATCTCCAAAACCACTTCCAAGGACAGAGGAGGAAGTGTGCCTTCCAAGGACACGAGTGGAAACAGGAGTGTCTTTTATTTCTCTGAACCTTTGGAGAGCCAGTGCACACTGCCATGAAGACAGGAGCAGGCTGATGCAGCTTCAGTTGTGAAGAACCAGGCCGTGCAGCCTGGCTAAGGCAAGTCACAATGCTGCAGAGAGAAGCAGGGAAGAGGCCAAGTAGTCCCTGTCTCTTCAAGAGTGAGAATGTGGATGAGGGTCAGGATGGACCACAAAAAAAGATGAAGAGGAGGTGCATGGTACCACAGGCTATTTTCCAAACTGTGACACCCAGTAACAACAAAAGCATCCTTCTGGCATTCCCAAACTTACTCCACTGTTTCTTGTCCAGCAATGCATGAAAAGCTCCTCTGAAAGTGCCTGCCCTGAGCTTGTGGTACCTGTGGGCAGAGTGGAAAAGCAGCAGCTCCTTCCTGATGGTGCAGCAAGCCTGGAGCCCTTCCAAGCACTTCCAGGCTGTTTCACACAAGCAAGAACTCCTGGGCAAATGGAGCCAAGGGAAGAGCAGAGCTCACTCACGCTACAAACCCGCCATGGGCAAGAGAGCCAGGCTGTGAGTGGCACCTTGGAGGTGCCAGAGCAGCTGGCAAGAATCTAGTTGAAAAGGCCCAGAAGAGCCCTGTCAAGGGGCTGTGCTCAGTACTACCGAGGAAGAGGAGCCATCCCCTGGCAGGCTCCTTTGGAGCCCGCCCTGGGAGTCCAGAAAGCTTCCTCCCCCGGATGCGGGGCACGAGGGCCACCTTCGTGGAGCACGAGCAGCAGGCCCCGAGCCCAATGGGCCAAAGGAGCCCTGGCAAGGGACCCTGCTCAGTGCTGCAGAGGAAGCAAAAAACCCCCAGGGACACAACTTGTGTCCCGTGGTGGGGGAAAAAAAGCCTTCCTCCCCCCAGCTGCAGGGCACGAGTCGCCTCCTTCGTGGGGCACGAGCAGCAGGCAGGGAGCCAGCCCGCATGGAGCAGAGGAGCCCAGACAAGGGGTCCTGCTCAGTGCTGCAGAGGAAGGCAAAAAACCCCCGTGGACCAGTGCCAATCCGCCCCGGGGGAAAATTCCTTCCTGACCCCAGCAAAGCTGGCGATCGGCTATTCCCTGAGCAGGTGAGCAAGACCGGCCCCTCCTCCCAGCGGCTGGTCACCCCTGCCAGAAGATGCCCTGGCCCTGTCCTCCCTCAGCCCAGAGCCTGGTGGCAGCCTCTGTCTTCCCAGAGGGACCAGGTGTGGCCAGCCCCATCAAGTAGGGGGCAAAGATCCTTCCAGCACCTGGCCGGGCGCCAAAGGTCTGGGACCCTCCTCAACATCTCTGTACCTGGTCTCCTTACGGCTGCTGCTCCTGGCTCCGCAGGGGATGAGGAGGGTGAGCTGCGCAGCGCTCCTCAAGAAGGAATCCTGCTGCCTGGGCACGGCCTTCGGGCTGTAGTCCTCTTCTAGTCCCCTTGGAGGAATATCTGCAGCTCCTGTAGGAGCTTCTGTCCTGGGCGGTGGCCCCGACAGTTCTGGCAGGGGACTGGCAGGGCGCCCCCTTATATAGTGCCCCGGGGCATTGTGACTGCTGCGTTGCCTGGTGACGGGGTATCAACAGGGGCTGCCCCTGCCCCACCCAGAGTGCTGTAGCCCCACCCACCGGGCTGTGCCCCCGCCCACCTGGCTGCAGCCCCTCCCACCCGACTGTAGCTCCACCCATTCTGCTGTAGTGGCTCCGCCCATCCTTCTGTAGCCCCTTCCAGCCTGCTGTAGCCCCACCTAGCCTGCATTCCGCCTAGCAGCCATGGGAGGAAGGCCTTTTGGGGCCTGGGCCCCTGGGCCTCCCTGCGGGCACAGCCGCTGGGCATCCTGCAGGTCATCTGCCACTGGGCTCCCAAGGACAAAGCCGGTGCCCTCCCTCTTCTCTCAGGCCGTGACTGGCTGCTGTTGGCTCTCGTGGAGCCAGGGGAAGAACCTGGCGGTTTCCGTACAGCAGCCACTCCTGCTCCAGTGTGGGCCTCCATCTCCCTCTGCCTCTTATCTCTCTCTGGGGGCTGCAGGTTCGGCCAGGGGCTGGCTCCAGTGCTTCCTTCGCCTCTCCTCCCTCAGCCACCCGCTTACCTGGGACATTGTGACTCAGTGGCAGCACCGAAGCCCCGCTCACAAAAGCGTGTCCCCTCCCCGTATCTAGGCAACAAGTGCCTCTAAACGCGCCCTGGAAACGCCACAGAGCAAAGCAGGGGACTGCGGTCACTCTGTGTGAGCTCGGCTGCCGCGCCGGCAGCTTGCCCGAGAGTCTCGCCGTTCCTCACTGACGCGCAGAGGCAGCTTTGCTAATAACCCGCTTCACCGTGAGCTGTTTTTGTGGAAAGAATTCCTGAATCACTTTCTGCTTGAGCAGACTTCCCTTCGCACTTAAAGAGCTCCTTTGGCCACCATCCTCGATGCCTTTCTGGCAAGCCTTGGTGGCTCCCTCAGTCTGTGGCCTACTCCTGCCAGTCCTCATCAGCTCCTGGCAGACTGCCGAGCCCCTCATCAAGTGCTTAGCCTCCTTCCTTCGCGAACCTGCCTCTGCTGAGCCCGTGGAATGTCAGGCGGCCAGAGCGGGACAGGTGAGCGCTCACCAGGGCTTTGCACCCTGCTTGCCTGTCTGGCCTGACACACCAGAAAGCTCCTCCTGCCTGTATCACACTGGGGGCTCGCAGTCCCCTGTGACCTGTTCACGCCTCCAGGACCATTCGCCTGCTCCAGTGGTTCCAAACATGAGGAGAAGCTCATGATGCTCCACCTGACATCGTGGTACCTCTTTCTCCCCTGCAGTTCCTCATGCAGGGTTTTCTGATGTCGGGGATAGCTCTTCTGTCAGAGCTTCAACCCGTAAAGAGGAAGGGGAACTTAGAATGATATCCTGAGCTTTTTCTGCCTCAGGGCTGCCATGACACCCAGGAGATCCTATCATATTTGCTCTGTTTTAGATGCCTTCATCCACATGAACTTTCTGTTTGTTCTGTAAGATTGATGAATATTTGTGCTGTAGGGCTTAGTGCCACTAAACAGCAATAAATTGATAAGCCTGAATGTAGCAGTGAAAACTTTCTAACTGTTGAGGGCAGGTTGAAGAGATACCTTCATACTCCTTCTAAACGGTAGGCAAGTGGCAGTCAACTCTTGGAAACAATTTTCCTTCTTTATGATGTGTGCTAGAAACAGTTGGGTTTACGTGGACAATCCCATAATTATGACTCATTTTGGAATAATCAAATTCATGTTGACATAATAAAATCTGTCATTTTATCCTTCTCTCTTTAATTTCTTGTCTGGATTTGTGCTGTTTGTGTTTTAAATTTATTTAGGAATCAGATCATACTCCTTATATAAGTGCTTGAATCCCCATTAGTTTGAAAAACCATTACATCTGAAGCTGTACTATTTTGTTGAGTCATTAAAAGGCTTGAGTTTCAAATGTGGCCTAAGAGGGCCACGACCAGAAATAATCAAAATAAAAAATTTTGTTGCATGCTCTCACAACTGATTCACCATGTACTTTGCTCTGGCACTTTGTAGTGAGGTAGAACTTATCACAGAGAGTATGTGGAAATGGTTGTTTCCTTTAAAAGGAAGGTCTACACCAGGGTTTACTGAGTTGTAATTACTAGGTGTGGCAGTTAATTGTTGTAGGGAATAATTAATCACTGATTTAATACCATCACTTATTGATGGATGTTATCTCTCTATAGGTCCCTTCTAAATCTCCTCCACCAGCTGTTAACAGAAGCAGAACATCTTCATTTACAGATCAGAATGATGAAGGAACTTTAACACCAGACAAAAAGGTCAGTTGGCAACTGTGTGTCTTGTATTTTTTAACTTTAACTTAAAAATATATCCAGTTTTGTGTCCTTGATTAACTCTTTAAAAGTTATTCCTCATTCATAATATTTTCTGCGCATTTATAGATATTAATAGATTGATCTTAAATACTGAAGTGTTTAATGTTAGTGAGGCACACCTTTAAGCTATAGTGGTTAACCTCTGGATTAGGAAACCTATGAAGTCCTTTGTCAGGTTTTAAAGATCTTACCACTGAACTGGGAATGTAATGGGACAGAAGTTACATTCAGAAAGACTAACTTTGTTTTTCATGCCTCTTCTGGTGGAAAAGTTAGGGGATTCCAGTTAACGACACAAGTAACTTGAGGTTTGTGAACCTAAATGCTTAATCTGAGACATTGTGAATATTTCTAATTACCATACCGGTAATAATAATCAAATTAAAAAAAAACCCAAAAAAACTCCAAAACCAAAATAAACCAACCAAAAGGTAAAAAGCACCAGTGAAACAAACGACCCCCCCTCCCTTAAAACCCCAAATAGAAAGACAAACTGATTGTAAATTATCAGTCTTAAAATATCATTAAAATCAATATCAGGATGATAGATAACCACGACTGGCAAACACAGGGGATAATCTGTACTCATCTGTTTTCATTTTGAGTAGGATATTTTCAAATGGCTTGACTCAAAAACCAAACAAGCAGTCCTGACTTGGTGAACATGAAAATAGACTGGTTGAATAAAAATGGGAACCTCTATGAATTTGGAATTTTGTCAGAGGAAATGTTGAGTTCCTAGCCAGAAAATTCAGTTGCTGGGTTGTGCTACAGAAAACATGGATTTTCTTGTAGTGGGACAATCCACTTTATTTTTAACACCGCATTTTTATTCAGGACATAATCAGCTATAACCAACATCTGTCATGGATTCCATTATGAACACTGCCAGAGATTTCAGCTTGGCAGTTTGCTTTCTGCAATGATAATAAAAAAATAAAGGAAGAGTACCTCAAGATTTTTGTGACATATTTTGGAAATGCAGTATTGAGTTTTCCACTACTTTTTTTTCTCTTTTTATATATATATATATNTGCTTTTTTGGTTTTTTTCCTTAGGAAAACCAACCTGCCTTTCTATTCTCAATGCAGAGTATACAAGTGGCATATTACTGCATGAGAACTATCACCATGGTCTAGAAGGAATGATTTGGTGAAAAAAAATTGGTGTCATCAGTGACAATTGCAAACAAATATTCCCCTTTAAAAAATAAAAATGTGTATCCATTGTAGAATGTGTTGGAGGTTAAAGGACTGATTTGGCCAAGGTTTTCCCACTTTTTAGGCAGCAAAAGCTTACTGGAATATGGAAAACTGAATCCATGAGACAAAGTAATGTTCCTTTGTCAACTGATTCACCGGTGGTTTTATTGTCTGTCATTAATTCGGTGCTGCCTACCCAAAAGGAAGAAATCTTCTTCTGTGTTTTCAGTGGGAACTAAAGGGAAAAATAAAATGGTAATGCTCCTTATCATGTATTATACAAGTATGAACTGCTTTTCTGCTCCAGTAGTGTAATTCACACATTGAGTGAAAGGCAGAATACTTTTCCTTAACTTGTGTTTATTTTTGAGGATGTCTGCTTTTATTCCAGATCTGAAAAAAAAAAAAGTGAACCTAAGGGCTTATTTTCTTTTCCAATTTTATCTCTTAATTCAGTAAAAAATATCAGTGCTCTTCACAGTTTAAAACATATTTAAAATATGAATACAGTTCTGAATGTTGTTGGGTGGCACAGACACGTCACCTGAGTGTATTAGTGCTTTCTGTAGAGGCCATCACTTCTGTGGAGAACTACAGTTTGTCTTGTGGTGCTTCATTAGGTTTGTGTTGCCCCCCAGCAGACCTTTTTTTCAGACTGCTTTTCCAGACAAACAGAAGAAGCAAAGACAGGACATGCCAAGTTATGTTGGAAGAACATTATGCTCTAAATACAGTGGTTACATTGGAATGATTGGGGAGGCAGAGGGAAAATAAGATTAAGAATGGAAACAGTGCTAAAGTGACCTCATATTTCCAGCTATCCTTTGCTTAGGGAGCTGCTATGAATTTTTCTTGTGAAACATACCCTGTAATTAAAAATTCAGAAATTAGTGAATCTGCTAAAGGAATGGAAATAACTTTTTTGTTTGATTTGGGGTTTTTTTCCTGTAATGACTTGGTTTATGTGAATTAAAAATTTTACCAAAATTAAGATAAATGATTGAGACATGAAATAACATTTATGAGACATCTTTTTAGAAATGAGAACAGAATAATTAAAAGCAAATCACCCTTAAAATTTTCTCACTGAACTAAATTTTCAGAAAATTCAGTTCAGTAGTAGTATTACTAAGCTT
The DNA here is from genome assembly GCA_013399135.1 of Heliornis fulica. Taxonomy (NCBI): domain Eukaryota; kingdom Metazoa; phylum Chordata; class Aves; order Gruiformes; family Heliornithidae; genus Heliornis; species Heliornis fulica. Next base: position 77,836 of record VXBZ01008501.1, read on the forward strand.
AAAAAAGATGCAGACATGACAAGTTATCTCTTAATACCTGATTTGTTTTTGTCTCTCCCAGTTTCCTCAGTTGATTTGGCAGATGTTTTATGTACAGGCTTACAGGCATTACAATGAACAAGAAGTGTTGGACAACACTTGATACACTTTAAAGGCATTTGGAGAGCATCATATGCTAAAAACTCATTCTGGTCCATGAATAATTGCTAACCCTTTCAATACTGAAAGCTAAGAAAAATTATGGTGTTTCATAGGTCTCATGCATGTTCTCTGTCCTCATGAATTTTAGTACTGTTTTAATGGATAATGAAATTTTGGGTAGATCATTTTAGATTTTTAGTGCTCTAATATCAAAGTTGCAAGTATTGCATGTGTGAAAGTTTTGATTTAAACTCGGAACATGTAGAATATAAACAATTTCAGAGTGAATTACAGTTGCAAATGGCAGTGTTAGTTTGATTGAAGAATTAGAATAAAACTTACAGGCAACCTATTCATGCTATGTATTCTGCAGCAATAGAATTTTTTTTTTAATCTTTAGAATTCCCAAACATTCTTAGTTTTTCAAAACCAAAACCACCTTGTATGCTCCATTCATGGAATACTAGGTAAGTTTCTTGCCCACTTTCTTCTTCAGCTTCTCTTCTAGTGGAGCTTTGGCTCTTTGTGTTTTTCATTGTTACAGAGAAGCTCCTAGGTTCTTTTGTGTGAGGAAGAAACAGAAGTCTGTCTAGTTCTGTGTTTTTTTTCTTTCAAGTAGCCCATGGAATATGACTACAGTGTGAGGTGGAAGGATGTATTGATCCTTCCATAGAACTTCTTCAGACAATTTGCATATCAGATGATTTCTGAGTTGCTGTTGGTGCCATTTGAAACAGCCCTGAGTGATTGAAATGTGTTTGCTTCCCGCTTCCAGCCTTTCCTAGGGTAGAATGATGTTTGGTTTTCAGACTGTTCTTATGTTGACTCTTGAACAGAATTTGATGTGAAATACATCAGGCCCATTCAGTGTAGTTACTAGAAGTTTAAAACTTTCTTTGTGTTCTATAATAAGCCTATTTACAAGTCATGTCTACCTGCAAAAGATAACAAAGCTTGTTTGGAGGCATCCACTGAGAGCAAACAGCTCTGGATGACTGACCAGTCATGCAGATCCAAATATCACTCACATCCCCCTAAGTGTTATGGAAGTGACAGCAGAGCAAAATATATATATAGCTCTTCTTTGAGCTAAAGATAAACTAGTCAAGGTACTTTTCTGTCCTGCTTTACTGCTATAGAATGACTGTGTTTTTAAATTTTTTTAAATATTTTTCTAGTATGGGCTGTTAGTAAAGCAGAATAAGTAAAGCTGAAGTAATATTACCTCAGTACCTTTGTTAAGGATGCAGTACTTGCATCCTGTATTCATATACTCAATTTGAAGTACTTCTAAACAGACATTCCCATGCAAAGACAGCAGTGGCTCAGGTACATCTATATTTATTTTTTTTCTGACATGCCACTTATAATCCAAATTTTGGAGGCCTAGTTTGTTTCTAAAGCCTGAGTTTTGCAACTCCTGATACATGTACCAGCATGTTTAGATTGCCTATCAGAATGAAAAACACATGAGAAGAGTGTTGCTCTCGGTTTCTGTACTACTTCTTTCTGAAAATACAGTTCTGTACTCCTAGATTCTGGGGCTTTTTAATTGCACAGAGAAAACTTGAGCTTTCTTCCTTTAGTTTTTCCTATTGGTGAGCACAGTAGGGATGAGGCATAAAAGGTTCTGTTGAAAATTGTGCAAACCTATAAACAAATATTTGTGTATTTTTTAATCATCAAATTACTGAAATATTCACAACTTTCTTCTTGTGTTCTTTAAATTTAGTTATTTGCAAGTAAGACATGTAAAGTACATTTCAATTTTCCTGGATTAACAGGTTGATCTGAAAGTTGAAAGCACTGATTCTCTTTTTTTTGTCTGAAATGGAATAATGTCTGGTTTTTGTCTCTATACATATAGACATATGTATATATATAACATGCATGACTCAAGTGGTCCCATCTGTAGAGCAATGAGATATGTGTCAAGCTCTAACCTCTGTGAAGTTCTGGGTTTGTTTCACAGCATGTTAAGGAAGCATTTTGATCTTGGGAACACATGTACTTTGGCCATTGTGCTTCCACTCACAGATATCTTAGCAAAGGAACATTTGAACATCGTAATTCTTCAGAAGGAGGAGAAATAATAGCAAGAGTAGTATGAACCCAGTTGGTTCTGGAGTTCAGAAGGTCCATAAGGAGCAAGTAAGGCTGTTTTACTTAGGCCCAACTTGAGGGCTACAAAAACTGTTCAGAATTTTGGAAATACAAAGATTAGTTAAAAAAAAAAGTTATGTACTGGTTTTAGTAATGCTGAAGGAAACGTATCATCTGATGTTGGATTTCATCACCTAATTTACCTGATTCATAACTTTCTCACCACTATAGAATTTGGTGGTCAGTAAGATTTTACTTGCAAAAAAAAAAAAAAAAAAGGAATTAAATATTGTGACAAAAGATCAGCAACATTATAACCTTAATTTGATATTCTAGCTATAAAGGTCTGTATGGAGTAGGGAGTTCGTTTACCCTGAAGTATATTTGAATCAGAGAATTAACAAAGATTTGTTAAAGGATTATTTAGATGCTTTTGTGTATTCAGTTTTCAGTGTGCTTCAGCCAAGTTGGATTCCCCACTTGTCTATTTTTATTAATCACATTACTGACATGGTCCTAGTTATACATTAGACTATATAACACCAGATATATTTAATGTTTCTGAAGTTACTAAGATACTGCAGAGTGGATTTGAGGCCAGAACCCTGAAGTGCAAGAATCCCTTACAGAAATACTTGTATCTGTTTAGTTTTGCCAGGTTAGCAGGTCCTTTCTTGCATTTATTTTCCAGGTGAATTGTTTTTCACGTCTTTGTTAACCCTCCACTTCCCAGTTAGCTAGACAGCTAGTTGTAAAGGCATACTGCATAGGTGATTAAAAAACATTAAGAAGTGCAGATCAAAACACATGTATATATTGGAAGGTACTAGGTAGTCTAATTATATAGGACTAATTAGACAGCTGTGCCTGTAATATAGCTGTACAAACAGCAGGTAATGATCTGCTGGAGTAGCAAAAATACTGAGAACAAGTACTAAAATATTTTGATTGTTGGGTACTCAACATCCAAGAGCTGAGGATGAACTCGCTAATGAGAAGATGCAGCTAGTGCAGAATGTGCTGAGGAAATACAACTCTTGAGTATATTCTGTCTGTGTGAGCTGTTAGAAATGTGAAACTCTTGCCTTGGCTACAATATTTTGCAAATTCAACTTGATACAGTGGTTACTGTTATGCCTCAGCATTGTTGTCTTCTGCCCTTCTTTCTTTGTAGGGTTGGCTCCTTCCCTTTTGTGTTTAGCTTTACAGTACGGTGAAGCTGAGATGAATTAGTGACATTCTTGCCTCAGAGCTTTGAATAACATCTTTGAAACCTAACAGTATTGTTAAATGTTTGTGTGAGCTATGAGCTGTGATAGAGATCCTATGTCTGCAAATTCAAGCAGTACTGCTTCAATTTATATTCATAAGGGGATTTTTTTTTCTTTCTCTTTTATAACAAACATAAACACGAAACTCCATTATTTAAAGCCCTTTTTGCCATCTTACCCATAACTTAGGGTGGGTTTTTTTATTAAAGTTTATTGTAAGTACTGTTAAAACCTCTTGTTAAAACATGGCTGCACTGATCAGATCATGGACTTGAGGTAGTGATTGAAAAGTACAACAAATCATGAGTGCTGAACATCCTGATAGTAATTTCTTTTTAATTTCAGATGAAGAATAATTTATTAGAGATTAAATAATAATTGTTATTAATACAAGTTCCTTGTACTGTTTTATGGAATTTGGATTAAGTAAAATATGGTGAAATTTCACTACTTAATATTTCAAAAAGCAAACATTATCATACTGGTGTTTTGACAAGATAATTTGAACTATATGGTTTCTGAAGTTCTTGATAGTTATATTTTAAAAAATTACCTAAGCTGAAGATAGTATGTGACCTGTTACGTGTTGTTAATTTTCAGAATCCTTCAGTGAATAGTATTTGCTATAATCCCTGTATGAGTGCCTTGCAGGTTGTATTTCACCACCTGAGCTGGTATTCTCTAAACATACAAGTAATTCTTTGTATTTTCATCAGCCTCATGTGTGTGTGGTTGAGAATTCAGGCTGTAGTGTTCCTGTTCCGTGTTTGCACACTCGGGTACGTTTGCCATTTCTTTTTGTGGCATATACCCTTTACATGTGGAAACTAAATAGCACAGCCAAGGCTGTGAGCTTTCACAGTCACTTATGAAGATTGTCTGGAATCATTAATGCTTTTCTGCTTTCATTAACACTTTTCTTGTCAGATATTTTTTCCTTTTCTTTTTTTTTTTTCCTTCCCTAAAAGCTCAGATGAGGAAAGAAACTTCCATGGGATTTACACACTTGAATAAATCTATAGCTTGTGTTTGGAGTAGGTTAAAAGGGAGAAGTTTCACCCAAGTTTCTCCTACCTAAGTAGTTCTCAGAAAATCATATAGACTATTGGGGCACTTGCCATTCCAGCTTTGGGAATGCCAGGCCAGAAGCAACTGAATAATTGAAGTCAGAATTAATTGTCACTGTACTTAACAGTTTGAAAAGTACAAGTTGGGTATGATTTGTTTAATTAGTACTCTGGAGATACCCTGTCTGTAATGGCAGCTCACAATTTTGGAGTGTTTGTTTTGTGATGTTTTAAATAGTGTGCAAAAGTAGAATAAAGTCACACAATGTACTTTACCTTACTACTTGATTTATTTTCATTTTCCTACTTTTTGCATTGAATGACAGCTGCTAGCCGGGATGATAGCAGAACCTGCTTTTCTCTCTGAGTATACTATCTTTGCTTTGGATTCCACCAAACAACCTAAGCCACAGAGTGACGGTGTGGTGAGTCCTCCCACCCCTCTTAGTGATGCCTTTAGCAGAGGGAGGAGAGTACTGTACTAGAAGCAAACTTAGTGTTGCTTGTGGCTTGTTCTCACAAAGGCGTTTATCTTAACTACCCTGTTGCTAACCTTGCACTAAATTTCACAGACATAGTACCTTATAGCTCCTGGCTGGTGTGCTTTATGATGTGATTTTATTGCAATATAAAAATATTAACATGTTTTCTGTTATACAGGTAACCATACTCTCCACAACCCTCAAATTGTTGCTCAAGTTTGTACAATTGTTGCTTAGAATTAATGCCATTGAAAATCTTCCTCTTAATTTTTGTGTGTCTGTATACATTTCAAGATAAACGGATATGATAAAGATTGAGATGTAATTTTTAGACAAAATCAATGCTTTTTGCTGTGTAGAGTGAAAGCCTCACAAATGTAATTTACTACTAATGGTAGCAGGAAATAATTCTCTCACAGAGACACTTGAAATTCAGCTATTTCTAGTTGGTAACCTGGCAGCTGTTATTGTGAGGATAAATAGTTATCTTTTTTTTCTAATAGTTGTGAGGATAAATAGTTGTCTTTTTTCAGATTTTATTTTAAATATGTATATTTTTGCCTGGAAATATTTTCATAGTATGCAAGTGGAGAACCTCAGTGAGAAGAAAACAAGGAGTGGATGAAAAGAAGCAGGCATAGGGAGGAAAGCAGCCATTTACTTTCTAACATAGCACATAGAGAGCGGTATTCCTCTCAGTATTTTCACAGGATGGCATCTTTCATGTGCTTCAGGGGCATGGTGTTCCTGAGTTTGTAGTGATTCTAGACACTAGTTCTACACTGAGTTTGTAGTGATTCTAGACACTAGGCTTTTTAGAGTCCCAGCTCATTCTTACACTTTGTCATGACTTTGCTTTTCCAGTTTAGCAAGTTTTGTCTTGTTTTTTTTTTTGCTGTCCATGCGGATGCTGGAAATGACAAGATTGAAATTTGATAAGCACGTGGACATAGTACAACACTGTTATATTGGACTTTCCACCCTCAAGCTAAGCAAGATTAGACTGAAACAGTGAATCTGTGGAGAGCCATTTGCTGGAAAGGGTTATAGTGGTTTAGATCGTGTCCTTAAACCACAGGTTCATTATTAGCTCAGTCATGGTGTTCTCAAGATTAAGTGTTTTGATGAGGAGCAAGGAGGACATTCACACTGTTCTGAAAAATAGTTTTGAAATAGTTAATACTTTTTTTTTTTCTTCCCAGTTTTAGGTATTTTGACCATATTCCCAGTCCAGTGATCACTCCTGAAATTTTCACTGCAAATATATTTAAGCTTTTCTACATAAACAGTTGTGAGCTATTTTTAACTACGCTAACAGAGTACTCCAAATACAGCCACGTTTTGAAAAACATATTTCTGTGAATGCTCAAAAGTTGTATTTATACTACCTTGTAGTATATACAGTAGTGCCAGGAATCACTGAATTGCATGTTTATATACAAGATTGCATACATAACAAAGGATCATAACGTGAGCATTGCTGTGAATGTCTTAGTGATGTGTATTAATAATACATTACCTGTAAAACTGATTTCGTTCTCTGAAGTTTTGGTGAGTGAGCTGTACTCTTGCAGTAAGAGGGAGAAAACAGTGCTAAAGCTTATAGGAAAGAAGAGGGCTGATGATATAAAATATAGCTTAAAGATCCTATTGTATACATTTGGGAAACCTAGGTAAACTAAAAACACAGGAGAGGGAAAGTTTCATCAGCACACACAAATGTGTAGTAATTTTGCTAAGACAGACCAGTATTTTAATTGTGCATGTGCAAGCAGTGTGTGATCCAAGAGAGTGAGCATCGTGGAGGAGTGACTATAGTTGTGGATTTATTTTTTTTTTCTTTTGCATTGATGAATTTAATACAGACTTTACTAACTAAGCTGCGTGGGTTTGTTGTGTGAAACACAATTCAAATATACTTGTATAGAGAGATTTATCTGAAGAAAAATTGAGGGAATATGTGTACTGTGCTCTCCTTCCTTCCTTCTTTTACCAAATTTTGGGATACCTGGCAAAGAGGGAGAAGAGTAAAATGTTTTTAAATGCAGACGTTTAGCTTCTTCTCCTCAGGCTTACAAATTACACCTTTGAGGAGCAAATAAGCTAAATTATTAAGGAAGCATAACTGGAGCACCCTATTGTGCTCCAGTTAAATGTGAGCTCTAGTTTAAACATCTTAATAACAAAACCCAACATTTTTATTAGAGGTTTCAAATATAGCTGTTTGTATGGAGCTGTATATTTTCCGTGGGTTCATGGAGAAAAGGCTTCTGTTGGTTTCCAGAAACCCTGACATAACTGCTGTTATACTTTCAAAATACCAGCCTGTGCTCTGTGCTTCTAGTTTTGCTGAAACATCTCTTTTAGCTTATGAAAGGTTAGAGTTTTTAATCTCTTCAAAGCCTCTTGAAGCTGTACTTATGTATAGTAACTTCCATTCATGCTTACCTTTCACTGTGTGGACACCAGAATATGACCCTTTGCCCTAGAGCATGGTAACTTAAAATTGCAGCAGCTAGGAACCTCTGGTAATGTTATTTTTTAAATACATACATCTCTCCAAGAGATTACTAGTTCCTTTTATGATTTATGCCAATAGAACGTCTCATCAGAAATACAGGTTTTACCTTTTTTCACTCAGATTGAGTACTAACATGTCAGTACAATTAATAGAAAAATTATTAAAATAGCAACATTAGCTTTAACTACGAAATGGCTGTTTTTTGGTTTTTTTTTTAAGGATCTTCGTGGATCCTTAAATGACAGCTTTCAAAGCGTCATCACAGGGAAGAACAGCTTCCATGGTTTTCATATCATAAACAGCATATTAGATTTCATAAATTTCCTTACCTTGTATTTTAAAATAGAATATTTTATTAATGTTTGAGTTAGATTTACAAGCCCTCCATAGTTTCCTTTAATTCTTTTTATGCTTATCAGAATATATAATTTTTGAAGGAAGTGTTTGTAGTTAGTTTGTAATTCTTCATCTGTTGTCAGTCCAGTACTAGCACAGTAGATGCTCTTTAAATTATAAGGCAAAATAGGAATTTTTATTTGGATTACCTTTATTAACTTTCCAGTTAGGAAATGAAAAAAACCCAGGTAATAGAGCCAAGAATAAAATGTAGGACTGCTCTAGTTTACAAGCTGGTAAGAGCTCCTAATCCACTAGGAATAAATCTGCTATAACTGAAGAGTGCTCCAGAGCAGAATGCAGATCTTGTTCAAGCCAGGTGAAATGCAATTTCCAAATCCAAACAAAATTCTGGCATGGCTGGTTATTAACTGAACTTCCTTCAGTTTGCTCCATGCCACAATGTTTTGAAGCCCTTTTACACTGAACTGTTCCTCTTCAACACTGATATTTATAAATGCTTCTCTGCATATCCACACAGAGTAGAAACTCTGGGTGTAATCAAGTAGCAGATCTATAAATTATTATTATCAATACTTTAGTTGTATATACACCTTACATTTTCCAGCTTGCATATAACTATCAGGGTTCATCTTGATTAAAAAATAAAATTACACTGCTTTTTTTTTTTTTAGGTGAATTCATTATACTTTGTTTGATATGTCTCAGTGCTTTGATTCTATTTGGGGGGAAAATAATAAAAAATATGTATAGCCAAGATTGTTTCTAGCATACTTAAGTATGATGACCTGGTTTAAGTGCCAGAAATCTTGTCTAGATTTAGAAAGGATAGAAAATGCCTGAACCTAGGACATAGGAAAAGCAAGATAGGCTAGGAACAGAAATGTTTGACCTCTGTTTAAACAAACAAACAAACAAAACCCAGTAACAACAAAAACCTCCAACCAAAAAAAAAAACCCAGCCCCTCAAAAACTATTTTTTTTTCAGTTGTGTTGGGTTTTGGGTGGGTTTTTTATGTTTGGAGTGTATGGGTGAAGTTTTGCACAAAATGTTTTTTTTTTTCTGAAAGGCTAATTTTCATCCTGTGATAATTTGGAGTTTTAAACACCCTGTTACCAGCATTTGGTTTTCCAGATAGTTTCTACCCCCCAAATGTACTTAAGCAGACGGTGTAATTCAGCTCTTACTCATGTTGGCTGTAAACAACACTGGTTATCAATTAGATTTTTCCTGCTATCATTTTGTCTCATTGGTGTTTCTTTGATTTGTGCGTAAATGTTACATAAATAATCATTATGAATAATTTAATTGGAGATGTCAGCATTTGCAGATGTCTCCTACTAATCCATGCACCACATAGCTGCTTTGTAGTTCCGTATATTGCAGCGAACTTGAATTTAACAAACTAGCTTGTTTGCATGAAGACATCTTAATAAACATTCAAAAGAAAGTACTAAAAACACGGGAGAGGGAAAGCACAGATGTTATTTGTAGGAGCCAGTGAATGACAGTCCTTGTAGTCTGTTCCTTCTAACAGTTGTTTTTCCTCCTGTAGAACGTAGCTAAACAACCACTTCCCGAATCCGCCGAAAATAATGGAAGTGAAGCCGCTTTCCCGCAGGTATGGAAGGGTTTGGGGGGGGTTGTTTCCTCCTTCACTTGCCATGTTATGTTGGTTTCAGTGTCCTCTATGTGTGTCTTCATGCAGGAGTAGGGATGACAAGTACTTTCCTGTCAGGATACTGTTGTGTTTTGTTTATGTGTAATCCCATTAGCTGGTATTAAGTGTTGTCACTGATGTGTGGGGCCTTTTATTTTCTAGAGACAGGGCTGCCCACGCACGTTCAGAGGTGCTCACAGACACAGCCAGCACAGCATACGGAGTGTGAACCTCCCTTTCAAGTGTGGGGGACATATTTCTTGACCAGTAAGCTGATTTCTAGCTGAAGGGAGAAAAAAACAACCCAAACCTGAGAAACTTGAAGATATTGTCAGTAGTGATAAAGGCAGAGGTCATTCCTTAATGTGACTCAGAAATGGATTAGCTTGCTGGAGTGGAGTTTGCAGTGGCTCCCAGCAGTGGGTTGTGGTGGTAACATTGTGCACATGTGCTTTCAGATCCCTTCTGTAGCACCAGCAGTATGTAGCACCCTGGCACAGAACCTTTTTTCTTGGTCAGAACAGTACAACTACTTCAGCAGCATAAGTCAGTAATTGCGTTTTATGTAAAAATCATAAAGCCATTTAAATTAAAAGGACTGTTTAAGACAACATGTTAGAACTAGCTATTATACAAGGTCTTCCACAATAAATTTGTTCTCTTAATCATAGGAAAATACATTTGTGTCTTTGAGATAAATAGAGTCTTCTGTTTAATACATCAAGAAGTGAGTCACAAAGTTTTTTTACATTTGGGTCAACAGTAAACGCAACTGTTCATTTTAGTTGCATATTCAGTTTTAAAGAGGTTGCACAGATACATTTAAAAAGTTTAAATCAGAGCTGTAAAAGCTCTGTAAATTTAAAAGTTTAAATTCCAGAGAGCTGGATTTAGTTGCTGCCTGAAATGGTGCAGGCCTGATAGTTGCACGCTTGATTTCTCTGCGCAAGGCGATGACTCTCCTCAGGGAGTGGTAGCTGTTTGGTGTCGAGCATGTGTTAGGCAACAGTTGGTCCTTTACTCAGGTCAGGTCTCTCTGTTTCCTGGACTAATTTTGTGTGTCTGTCTGCCTGAAAGCAGTGCAGAAGTAATTGCTTCCTTTGAAATTTTGCAGTCGAGTGACACTCAGTCTTTTGCCCAGAGGCTTCAGCTTCGAGTTCCCTCCATGGAGTCTTTGTTTCGAAGCCCAGTAAAAGAGTCCCTGTTCCGGTCTTTTTCTAAGGAGTCCCTGATACGAACTTCTTCAAGAGACTCATTGAATATACAGGACTTGGATGCAACTGGTCCCACCTTTGATCCACCTTCTGACATTGAAAGTGAACCAGAAGAGCCTCCAGGAAATATGGACAGCCTTGGCAAAGAACAGTTGCTGCAGCGACTGCGCAGAATGGAGCGCAGTTTGAGCAATTACAGGGGGAAATACTCAGAGGTAGGCAAAGTTGTTACTGACTTACCTGGGCTGAGATGGAGGGGGGGAAGATGGAGCTAACAGATAAGTGCAATCATGGATATTTTTGATTGCCTGTTTGGAGTAAATGGATCAACTTTAAAAAAATGGAAGTGAAGTTCTTGTTGGAAGTCTAGTTATTTTTGGCCTAAATAGATCAGTTGTTTTTCTGGTAGGAAACTGTGGGTATCCCTTTCTTCTCTTGTTTGTAAATAAATTCATGTTGTCAGCAACAGAGATTAATCAGTAGTTCCTCAGGAAAAGTAGGGCTGCAATAATTTCTGCTGAAAGCCTGTAGTGAGGGCTGGAGCTCAGTACAGAGGTGAGCTAACAACAGCAGATGTACCTTACTTCTGAAACCTGTTCTTGAAATACACAAGGTATGTGTGAGGGGCAAGCATTTTCTTTTCAATAACAAAATTCTGCTCCCCATGATTTCTAGGTATGCCCTAGAAAAAATGTCTTCAGGGACTATTTATTTGGCTATTTATTGAAAACCATGGATACAAGTAATTTTGCTACTTATTTTTCAATAAGTTGGGAAAAGTAAAACTTTCCAGGTGGCAGTATTGGATTTTTTAAAATTGTTTTTTAAAGTATGGTTGTGTTTTTAATTTAAAACTGGCCAATTACACTGTTTAGTACAGTTCTTTAAATGACTGCTGCCCTCAGATACAAAAAATCCTGTTCAGACTTTTGGCCATTACTGACAAAATGCCTGGAATCTAAAATATGTGTATGGCAGTTACAGAATTCTGCATATGCCTGAAAACACCACTTCTGTCTTCCATTAATTCAGGAATTGTCATTTCCCATAAACTTTTCCTTCTCTTCCAGCTATTACAAGAAGATATATTTTTTAAAAGTCTGTGTAAACAGTATTGGTAAAACGAAATTTCTTCAGTTTGTAGGTTTGCTTTGGGTTTGTTTTGTTTTTTTTTTTAATGTCACCTGTACAGTATGTCTAAATTTTTTTTCTATCAAAAAGGCATGCTTTAGTTTTGTCTCTTTTTCTGTTTTGTGAGTTTCATTAGTTCATGTGGAAAAAAATTGTTTTACTAGAGCTTGGAAGAAAGTTTCAACATACAATGAGAATTTAAGATACAACTTTTTTGTTTCTTTGTTTAAAGTAGTATACAAAGTTAGCAAAAGTTATAAAAGTTAGTAAAAATACCTTAAGGGAAATTATCCATAGTAGTTTTAATTTTCTTTTAAGTGCAAAATAACTGTGTCTCTGATAAGGAAAGTAATTTTGAATTTCTGAAAAATCCTAATTTATTTTAAACAAGAACTTGAAACTCTCTTTTGACTTAAACATTTCGGGGGTTTGGGGGGGTTTGGATTGATTTTCTTGTAATTCTTTTCAGCAGTTTGTAAATGGAATATTCAAGTTCCACTTGCCATTATGCTACTTCAGCTTTGGACAGTTTAGGCAATTGTGATCAAATTGTTAATTGAACTAAATTGTGCAGATACTCATTAAGTCCTTTTGTTGGCTTACAATGAGAAATACTGTCCTCTTCCAGTATATGCAGAGTGCATGGGATGAGAGCATTCAGTATTACACAGACCTTTTTATGCTAGACTTGTAAGTGTATTTTTTAAGGCATACTGTTTGTAAAATTATTTTTAGATAAGATCTCTGGGATGTGTGGGATGCATACCCTTACAAATGTACATCCTTCCAGGGTAGCTGTCTGGGATGCAACTTTCTGCTATACTTATGGTTTTGGCTGCCTGTATCAAAATCTGGCTGTTCTTAGAGGTCTCTTTAGTGAAGGGAAAACTGGCCTTCTTTTTAATGTGATGCAGATGCTTTATAAATGGTAAAGGGAAACACTGAAGAGATTTTGTGTGTGTTTCTGCAATAAGCACTTTATCAAGCAAAGAGCTTGAAAATGCAGATAGTGATACAACTAAGCAAATTATTTTGATAATGATCATAATTATACCCGATTTCTGTGTTTTAGCTGGTGTCAGCTTACCAAGTTACCCAGCGGGAGAAGAAGAAGCTCCAGGTAAGCATTAGTTTTCATCATCTTTTACCTGAATACTTTTCTGAATCTTAATGTGTAGTGCAAATACTGATTTAGTTTTCAGTACATTGTTTGTGTGTTTACATAATAAGCTGTGTGTATATATATGTGTGTGTATAACAAAAGATTCTTAGCTGGGGTTTCTGAGAAAGCCAAGACAATACTTGTTTGTTAAAATAACTGTGAAGCTACTCTACTACAGCCTTTTTTATTGCATCAGCTGAATTCAGGTGGTAGATTGTCAACCCACAGTTAGTAGTTTGTGATAATACTTACACATCAAGTTTCACTTGAAAGAGAAATACAAATCATTGATTATTCTGCTGAAATAAAATTCTATTCATTTATTTATATTTTATATATAAAGTTACATTTAATAAATCTGATGCTTATTCTTATTATTTATTTTTTTAAAGGGCATTCTGAGTCAAAGTCAGGATAAAGCACTTCGCAGAATTGGAGAACTGAGAGAGGTAATTCCCTTTATTGATTATTTGCTTTGTACCACACATACAAAGGATCTTTCTCTGCCTAGCTTTTGATGTTTTGGTTCATTTTACAGAATATTTTCTAATGCACTGCAGGGCTTTTTTACCACTTCTTTTTCTTTGTTTCTGTGGGGTTATTTCTCTGGGTTGTTTCCCTTCCAGCAGCTTACTGTCATACTCTTAAGACAGAGTGGTTCATTGAACTGACTGAAACAGGTGGAAATGTGTGTGATTGGGCCCAGCAGTAGATGCCCCTGTGCAATCTGTTGCTCCTCTAGTATTGAGAAATAATAATAAAGTTAGGTAAATACAGTAGGCACTTTAAAAAAAAATAATTTAGTGACTATCAGTAAAAAAATTTAGGATCGAGTTTTAGAAAATACTAACCTTGATCTCATCTCAGTTACAATATTTACATTGTTTGATTTCAGTTCATAAATTCAGGCAGGTTGTGGTATGACTATTGTCCTTAGGTTATAGTGAAATTAAAAGGAGAAGCTCTAAAGTATTTGGTCTAATTAAAAGACATGTACAAATTACCGGACAGAGCAAGTTTAAAGGGCATGTTCACAAAAGCCCTGTTGTCAGACTGTAGCGAAGCAGAATGTGAAGCTGAAGCCATTTTACTGCCCCAAGAGCCAGGGCAACATCAGGTTTGGAGATGTGTGTGCAAAGGCCCCTCTGTTGATGCTCTTACTTTGCTTGGGAGCCGAGTACCAGCTCACCCAAAGCCACAGTCTTTCCTCCGTGCCTGCACTCGTGGTTTTGGCATGTGCCGTGCAGAGCTAGCGTGGAGGCTGCAAGAGCCATCAGACCGTGGTGAGGTCCCACCTTAGCCTGAAGGAACACTGCCTTCAGACAGGTGCCAGGGTTGCTCCCTTCAGGGTAAGGGATGGCGACGGTCGGCATGGGGCACGCATGTACCCAAGGCTCGTGCTCGCCCACAGCGGGCTGTCCCTGTGGGACCAGTCATTTCAAAGGAGGTCACCTGTGAATTGTGGGGCTCTCTTCTTCAGCAGTGTGGTGTGTAATCCAGGTAAGAGGGCTGTGAATTGTGTGCACCACGAGGTAGTGTTTCAGTTCAGATCCATGCTGCTTCTGCTTCAGCAGCTGGGAACAGTGGTCCAGTGTGCTAGGTGTGCTGTGCTTGTGTAAGCCAGAGCCCAACCCTGGGCTGTCACCCTGTCCTAACCTGAACTGTCATCCCATGGGAGGAGAAAACCCAAAGTATTACTGACAGAAGGGACTTGCCAATGGTTTGGGGTTTATTTTGTTTCCAGTTCACTACAAGGTCAAATGAAAGAAGCTTATTGTGTGTTAAGTCTGTAACAGCATGCTCCAGTAGGTTTAGTTTTCCACCTTTTTGGTACTTGATAAAATTTGGAGGACATATATATATACCAGAGTTAAAGCTTTTGAGTATGAAAAAAGGTTGGACATGTGCATACTTTTTTACTGCTTCTTCTGTCACATTTTTTGGATTAATATCTATGTTTTATATATATATTTATAATTTGTATATATATATTAAAATATATATCTATATTTGGCATAGATTTTAATTTTCTTCTTTTTTATTAATTGTAAACCCTCAGAGATTAGGGATTTTTTGCTTTTGGAAGCCCAAGTGTTACAGCATGAAATAAAACATTTAAAAATTAGAAACAATATCATTCCATTATGCAATCTAAAATGGTACAAAATAGTTAATTCATTGGTTTAATAACATTATGAGAAAATATTTTCAGAAATGCTTTTCTTTGTCATATTTTCCTCTTTAAATGTTCTGAGTCTTTTCTAAGAGGGCCACGCAAGACTAAGCCAAGTCTGTTTAGAGACCAAGCTGACAATGTGAAATAGTCCTTTGCTTTTTGCTTGCCTTGAGGTATTACTCTTTAACAGGAAATACCTAACAGCAATCTTCAGTTTTATCCTTCTCAGGCAAGGATCAGAGGGGGCTTTGGGATCTGAAGAGGACTATTTCTGTGTCGGTTTCAGTAAATCTCTTTGGCGCTTGTTCTTGCACTGAGCTGCTTTGCTTGGCTTGGCAGGAACTGCTTGGAAAGCTCAGGGGCACGAGGCAGAAGTGTGCTCAGTAGCTGCTGAGAACAGGAGGCAACGTGGGGTTAAAAAGTGGCTCTTAGTCTTGCCAGTGATGCCTTCCAGCCCTGTCCTGCCTGTGGCTGGGCAGGCTTAGCTCACACTGCCACTGCTCTTAAAGCTGTTACCAGGCTCAGCTATGGCAGCCAGGATTCACTGTTGGAGGCGAAGGATAAGCAGCAACAGAGCATAAAAGCAAGATTCAGACTTGGAGGAAAGCAGTGCAGGAAGCATCCAGAGCCCTGTATTTTGTCTCTTTTTTAATATTTTTTTTTCCTTCATCTTTTTTTTTTTTTTACTTCTTTCTATCATCCCCTCTCTTTGCCTGTTATGAGTGGCACTTGCATTTTTGCAAGCAATCTTAGCAGAATAATGTTCATGGAAGCGTTAATTTGCTGGAGTAAAATCGCTGGGAAGCTATGTGTCAATGAAGTACACATTAAAAAAAAAAGAAACAAAATAAGTTTGGGAAATTATTTACAGTGCATGCATGAAATGTGTATGATTCTGATTCAGTAAGCAGCTAGATATGAATTACTTTAAATACATTTAGTTTCTGTTAGAACAGTAATTATTTAAGGATATTAAAATATGTAAACTTCAAAAGCATAGGAGGTAAATAAACCTCCCTAAGGCAGCATTGTACAAGATTCTGTAGATCCTATTAATGCACTTGAGCAACACCTATAAGTTTTTAAAGGTGTTCAGCCAAATTAATGCAAGTAATGTAGTAAGTGAGTCCACATATTTTAAGTTATTTGTCATTCTCTTTCTCATTTGAAAAGGTCTTTGAAGAGTAAAAAAAGCCAATTTTCTGCTGTTATAAATTGTGTTTGTCATACTATAGTGCTAGCATATTGAATAAGCATAAGATAATTTTTCAGTTCTGCTGTTTATGTTGACTTAATCTGGTGGCTAAATGGAAAATGTAGTTTACCAAAGTGCAGTCTTCAGCTTCCAGGAGAAATGTATGCATGGAAAATAGTTTCCAGGAGTAGGTTTGAAATGATCCCTACATAGATTTTTTGTTGTTGTTGTTGTTGTTGTTTGTTTGTTTTTTAGGAAGAAAAAATCCTTGCTAATTTGGCATCAAATCTAGACTCTTGCTAGTTTAATACTAGTGTTATAATGGGATGTTGTATATTAAAAGAAATTATCCACTTTATGGATAATTTTTCCACTTTTCTGGGGTCAGAACTGTGAGGATGTATTTTTAATATTCTTTCATAACATTTTCATAAGCTTTTCAAATTCACACTTCAGGTTTCATTTGAGATATGTTTGTTTGTGATTCTCAGGAGCTCCAGATGGATCAACAAGCTAAGAGACATCTGCAAGAAGAGTTTGATGCTTCCTTAGAAGAAAAGGATCAACTTATTAGTCTCCTGCAAACACAGGTAAGATACCTTACCCAGTGGATGTTCTATTAAAACTGCTTGTCCTATTTTTTTTTGTTTTTTTATTATGTATTTCCTATAATGCATGTCCAAGTTTTATTGTAATGTCTGGAGTGTTGTAAAGCTTCTGGAGAATTTATGATTATCTAGTAATTAAGTGCGTCTTTGTGGTAGAGGAAAACTTTATAAAACCTCACTCATGTTGAATGTGACTGTTTGATCTGTACTTAAATACCTTTGTAATCAAGAAAATAACATTAGCAGATGTTTGAGCTAAAATTGCTTTGGCAAAGTTTGTGTTGTGCTTAATTGGTCTTTGTTTCTCCACTCATAGTGATACTTTTTTTGTTAATTGGAAACATAATTCTGGTTTTAAAAACACTAAAAAAAAGAGGTATTTTTCATTTCTTTACTTGGTAAGACCAGTTTTAATGTAGTTCTACCAGTTTTAAATATGAAAAGATGATCTACTTAAAATCCTTGGTTTATTTAACAATAAGAACATTTTGTTTAGATACGGTTGCTGAAACGGAGTTTACAGAATGGTCAGATAAGCACTGAATTGCCTAATCCAGATGTCCCATCTGAACCACAAGTTCAAAGTCCAACAGAAGAAATCAGTACAGAAAAAACTGTGGAATCAGATAGTAATGGTAGGTATTGCAGCTTTTTCAGGGGATCTTGAATTTTGGGGAATAAGCCTGCTGTTATTTATGGTGGAGTAACAATACTTAGGGCTGAACATGTCATGGTACAAATACATTTTCTAGGAGACAGTTATTTTGAAAACAGTGTGACAGGACAGGATAACCTTTCTAAGCTACTAAATTTTCATAAGAATTCAATCTGATATGTCTTGCCTTTGTCAATAATGATGATAATATGGTAATTATTGCTTTCGCCAGTAGGATTGTTACTGCCCCCACTTAGTATGATTAAGGAATTCTGTCCCCTGTAAGCAAGGACCTATCCCTGGAGTTTAGAGAGAGGACCCTTTGCCAGTCTCTCTTTCAGACAGAGGTGAACATGCATCTTGAAGTTATATTTTTTTGAACATCTGCCATGATTTTTGTGTTAGGATGATATCAAGAAGGGTTGGTTAGGTCAGGGATTTTCTTATTCTGCATCATGTCTTTTGTAAGTGCTTAGTAAGTATCCAGTCCTGAAGTATCAGGGAACAAGACATTTCTTGTGCTGGAGTACACTTCATGGCTGTAGTAAGACTTAATGGTCATGAAGAGAACCTCTTAATTTGTCTGATCCTGTTTTCATGCCAAGTGGTCTTACAGCCTCCAGAGCATAAGAGTAGAACAGAGGGGAGTACAGCTTGGAAGGATGCTAACTGTGGCCTTTATCCTGCTGAATGTAGTATTGCCAACCTGGATGTTTTAGAATTAAAATCACATCCAGCCCTGGGAAAGCAGGAATATGTGCTTGGCACTTGAGAGATGTGATTTGCTGTACTTGGAGTTTTTATTCCTGCTTGTGAATATTCCATTAGTAGCAGTAGGTAGGTTTATAAGTCATGATGACTTGCATAAAAAACTTGCTGAATAATTGTTTTTGAAGCTTGTCTAATAACTGTTGTTTGGTTTAGTGTTTTTTTTTTTTTAATTAATTCAGAGTGAAAGACTGTATTTACCATTCTGTGTATAGTTGGCATGTTTCTGGCAGTTGGAGTCGTCACTGGGAAGTTTTTCAGACTTTGCACAGCTTTCTTCAGAGACCTATGCATTGCCCACAGTGTGAATGATGAGTGAAGATCTACCTTTTGGAAACAGTGTGCATATGATATTCTTGGTGTGTTGTCTTACAGAGAGTGATGGAGGTTCTGCTAAAACAGTGGAAACTCTTAATCAGAGGGTGAAAGACCAGAAGAACTTGCTGAAGCGCTGTAAGGAGGTGATTCAGTTACATAAGGAGAGCTGTGCCCAGTTAACCAATGAGAAAGAGGCACTTCAAGAACAGTTAGATGAGAGACTTCAGGAGCTGGAGAAAATGAAGGTAAAGAAAATGCTCTAAACTTTAAGTAGCTACTAAAACATAGTAAGAACTCCGGTATTCCCAACATTCATTGATAGAGCAGACTGTTAAACAATCTGTCCCTGTATATTTTTGAGCTTAAGGGGCAAAACCCACCTGGAGTGAAAACACTGAGCAAGCACTCAAAAATCTGTAAAGAAGGGTATGAAACCTTACTGTCTGAATAACCATCAAAATGTCATCAGGTATAAAGTAGCTGTGGGAAGTTGGGGTGAGGAAAAGTGTCTCAGCACAGCAGAAAGTAAATTGAGAAAGGTGGAGCAGAGTCAAACCTTCAAGACATGGCAGAAGAGGCATCAGTCATGTAAACAAACAGAAAACACAGAAAGGACAGGAGAGAGCACAGTATAGTGAAGATAACATAAATTCTGTCCCAAAGATAAATCCATGTTTTGCTCAGTTTTCCTTTTAATGCCATCAGCACCAAGTGTAAGTGCCAAGTAAGGTGGCTGATGGTAATGGAAACATGAAAATGTGCTAAGTACAGCTGTACTCAACTTCATTTCTGGCAATCAGATTCTCTTCTCTGTGTTGGTCTCAGCACTAGCCCAGTTTGAAAGAGCTCTGGAAGACTTTGGTATTTTAAGGACCTTGTTCTCAAACAAGGCCAGTAATGAGCTATTATTTTGCATTGCTGAGATCCTCTTGTAAGCCAAGGTACAGGTGCCATTGGCACCTTTTTACTTGCCCCTTTTACTGTATCAGCTCTGACATCCATGAAAGAACTGTGGAGGCTGTAACAAAGCCTTTAGATACCTGAATTAATATGGGACCATGAGGCAGCCTACTACTGGGAGGTATAAAGGCCTTTTAAAGCTGCCTGCTTCCATTTCCATGGATTCTTTTCTGTGTTCTTCCTCCAAGGCATGGTGCAGGGTAAAAGCCAAACCTAAGCTGGTTGTCAGAGGAAGGTATTTTCTTATAGGTGACAATGCTTTAAACTGTGGCTGGGGTCTTGTTTTAGGACCTTCACATGGTTGAGAAGACTAAACTGATTACACAGCTACGGGATGCAAAGAACCTGATTGAGCAGCTAGAACAAGACAAGGTAAACAAAAAAACCTTTTCTTTAAACTTTGTGTAATCTTTGAAGAAGACTGTTTAGAACTCAAGATACCTGGCTTCTTCTGGTATTAGAAGCTGTTCTTAGTTGTCACATGTGGTTTGGTTAATGTTTTAACAAGGAAATAATTTAGGCTATCTAAGAATTTTATTGTATAGGTAGCTTAGGGTATTTGTTAGGTTACAGTTAGTACTACAAGATGATGTTATTTAGGATGGAGCAGTTATGCTGAATATACTCCTCAATGCCATCTTTAAAAAGAAAGGGAAAATCCCATGTCCCAAAGCAAACACTAATGAAGATGAGATGCAACGCAAATGAATTAAGAAATGACCAAACTGTAGTTTCTTAAGAAACTTTTTTCCAGGGTTTCTTTGTTTGGTTGATTTTTTTTGTGTGTTTTGTTTTGGATTCTTCTATCCCTTAAAGGTTTGTTGTAGGTTTTTTCAATCAGTCTTGATACTTGGAGTAACTTTTGATGCTGTAATAAGCAACATGGCTAACATTGTATGTGCGTGTTCCCTAAGCAGAAACACCCACACACTACAATGCTTCTAGTTTTGGTCTATTTACATGCTGTGTATTTCAGGTAAAAGGATCTGTACCAGAAGGAGAGTCTTCTGATGGTTCTTAGTAGCTGAAGGAGTTCTTTTCATCACATTTTGTGTACTCTTCAAAAAATGTTATTTTTACCTTCTTTCTTTAGCATTTTCTCTTTTCTGACTTAGAAAAATCTATACTCTCTGGTCTTGTAGTAATAGACTACAGTTTATTGCTGACAAGGACTGTGGTTATGGCTTTAAATTGGTATCGCTGTATGTTTTATTTATGTGCTAGCTTTTTATCACAAGGACCTTTTCCACAGGGCATGGTAATTGCAGAGACAAAGCGACAGATGCATGAAACGTTGGAAATGAAGGAGGAGGAGATAGCCCAACTGCATGCTCGGATCAAACAGATATCTACAAAAGGCGAGGAATTAAAAGAACAGAAAGAAAAATCTGAAAAAGCTGGTAAGAAATTCTGGAGATCACTAGCTTTCACATTTAAACATAAGGAAGCTTCAGCATGGGCTTTTTGCACTCTTCTAATCAGTTGTTTGGAATGGATAGTAAGAAATGCTCTTTATTCTGATGTACTCCAAATTACCCCTGCTGGCATCACTACTAACTTCACTTCTGGTCAGCAGAAGGTAGGGATGTTTTGCCACAGGTTTGTCCCTGTTACCAGTTCAGCTGCAGTTAGGAAGGAGACTTCTGAAGTTGGATGGACTTTCTCATTTGTAGGAGAATGATAGAGTTTTCTGCTTTTATAACATCAGGAGGGAAAATATAACTTTAAATTATCATTATAACATCACCGGTATTTTACATAGGAAACATAGCAGTGAGTGTGTAAGAGTTTGGGAAGAAGTAGAAACAAGAGGATGTGTTAAAACAATTGTAAGCAGTTTCTTTCAGTGATCAGAGTAGAAGGATTTCTGAATTGCTTGTAGTGAAATAGCAGTAGTGACTCCATTTGTTTCAGGCTGGAAACCCAGCAGCTACTTAACTATTAGATGCTGTAGTTTGCTTTTGGTGGAAATCAGGTGACATTAATTATGTGTGCTTGCAATTCTCCTTTTACTTGAAACTAAGTTAAAAGGTCAATTTGCCCCACCTTTGTTTTTTAAACAGTGCAATTGCTTGCACTGTATCTATCCAAATCCTTTTTGAATAATGTAGTTTGATCTCATAGGTATTTTAAAGGAGTTCTGGTAGAGATTCAGATGTGGTTAGTTTGCATAAAGCATTATGCATATTTTCTTTCTCTAAAAAGCTATGAGAAGTTCAAGCAATACAGTTCATGGAGGTTTATTTTAAATTGCATGGATTTAGATCAGAACTTCCATTTTTAAAAATTAGTTTGGGTAGAGCATTCTGTTGCAATACAGAAAAGCAGCTTGAACATCAATCTTGTGAAAGTAACAAACATTTTGATTAGGCTCTACCTTTTCAGGTTGCTCATATTTTTTTTTAGCTCTGGAAATTCACATTTCAGAAATCAGTCCTGCTAAAGTTGGATTTCATTCAGTTCTTAGAGACTAGGAAGCTTTTCTTAATTATTTTTCTTAAAAAATTTCTTAATTATGAAAAGTAAAATAATAAAAACCTGTATAGTATTGTAATATTTATGTAGATATGAAGTTATTGTCAGAGTTGTTTGAAACACAGCAGATTTTTAAGCAGTAGAAAGCTCTTGATTATGAACTGTATACTCTGGTTAATGCAGTGGTTTCCTCAAGTTTACCAGAAGATGAAAATGTGTCAGAGAAGTTTTCTAGGTATCCAGAACACTAACTTTTGTAGTGAGAAGACATTATACATATGAGTTATGTGTTGAGTACACTGCATTTTTCTAGTGGGAGATTTGTGTGTTAAATATGTTGTCTTTTAGATAAAATGTTGAAGTACTTTTGGTAACAGTTTTATGATGCATAAGAATCCACTTTACTTTTGAGTACATTTATTTTTGTACTCTGCTAAGCATGCACATCTAATAAATGTTGAAAACCTTGGAAAATTGCTTAATAATATTGAGATAGCCATAATTGTAGGTGATCTTTATTAGGTTTTCCTTGGCTTTATGCATCCCAAAACTATTGTGATGTACAAGAAAGTGCAGTTCAGTACAACTCAACTATATTCATTTAAGAAACCAGTTTTAAGATGTTTGGTTTTGTGTTTTGAGGTTAATGTAATGAGGTTAAGTTGTTTCTTGCATACTTAATGTGAGATGACTTTAAATTCTAGACTTTTCTTTCTCTGTATCGTGATTTCCTGAAGAATTGACTTCAAGGAGTATTGTGTTTATAGAAATGCTAATTTCATTTATATTGTGGCAAAGTAAGGAAAAGCATAATACACTTATACTTGGAATTTACATTCATAGTGCTAGATTATAGGCTAAAAAGTGGCATATTTTTCCATTTCATGTTTTTAACTTGCCTGGAGATACATGTCTGGCTTTTTTCTCTGTAATTGTGACCTTTGTGAAGTGCTTCAGTGTTTGATTTAATGTTAATGCAGATTTGTGCACTGAAATAGTGAAAAGATACGTACGCTTATTTTGTGTGTGTTGTGTAAACTGTAACTTGGTCTCCCCAGTTGAAGTTCATTTTTTTTGTAGTTAGAAGTACATTATGTTAAAATCTCACAGAGCATCTTGTTTTTGTGCATCCACACATGCCAATAAGTGAATCATGGTGCCTTTCCCAAGCCTTGTATGAACAGGACTGGGGTAAGGGCTCTTTTTTCTTACATCACACATTGGGTGCTTGAACTGGGCTCTAAAAAGTAAATTCTGTACTTCTCAGGCACTTTTACTTGAAGTAATTGCAACTGGGTTTGGGGTTTTTTTGTAATGCTCTGCAATGTACATAGATTATTTATATTTTACTCCAAAAAAAACAGGATATTTGTGAATTTACTGGTAAATTGAAGCTTGTTTCTCCTGAGACTCCTTAGCATAAGCTCTGTGACTTCTCAGGATCCAGGTTGTTGACATATACTCTGTACAGTAAACAGAGACCCAAACCTTTAAGCCCTTAATTCATTTGCCATTCTTTGTAGGCAATGTTTCTTAGCAAGCCAACTTAATTCCCCTCAGCTTTGTGCCTTTCTTCAGACAAACAAGAAGCTTGGTCTGTGCACCTGAAGTCGTGCCTCGATGCACGAGTCAACTATAGGAAATGAATTCAACCTTTGTTTCTCAAACTTTTGGCAAGATGACTACTCAGCCCTCAGGAAGGAAACGTAAACGCCATCCTGTTCGCTGCTTTCTTCACAATTTTCAACAGCAGATGGCACTGTAGGTGAAGATAAACCATCTGCTGTCCTGGGAAAGCAAGCAACAAGTCTTTCCAGCACGGACTGGTGTTAGGCTGTGTAGGAGACAAGGCAAAGGGGACTGGTACTTTGGAGTAGTGTATGTAAAGCAGTCAACTCTGTAGCACACACTTTAGAAAACTAGTTTTTCAACTTTGCTCTTATTAAACACTGCTGAGGTTCAATTTGTATAATTTAAATACTGCAGATGAAGATACACAGTTTGTCTGGCTTGGTCACATGAATGGGATTTTGGAGGATTCACCTGAGACTCCTTCGGTGTGCTTGCTATGGTTTCTGATTTGCCAGTGTGCCTTTGTGAGACTTCATTTCACCAGCACCTTGGTTAGAAGATCTACCAACAGTAGCTCTGCTGGTTGGGTAGGAACACAGGCAATACCTTCACTCTTTGCATTCAGGAGAGATGCATTTTAATAAAACCACAGACCTTTACTCCGTGCTTTCATCCACAGTAAAATTTAAATCAAAATCTCCCATAGATTAAAAATAATGATTGAAAACATGTTCCCTCTCCTCAGTGATAGTTTGAACTTCTCTGCTGGTTTGAAACTTGGTGGTGTCACGCTACACTAGAATTAACTACTTGGAATAACAATGTTCTGTTTTGCTTGAGTGCTAAAAGTGCCTGAGATGCATATAATTTAACTTTTAGAGAGCTAAGCGTGTGTCTGTGAAGTGTTGCTTCTTTGTGCTTTCATACCCCCTTGGCATTTTATCCATCAGCTTTTGTCTTAGCAACCTGCTTGAGATGACAGTGATGCAGGCTGTCACACTGCATGTTGTTGCTCAGCCATTATGTATCAGTAGTCAATCCTAGTGTGACCCTGGATCTTCTCCTTGGCAGATTTGTGAGCTATGGCAAACACATTCTCAGAACTAACATGTTTCTCACATGGAAATAAAGTGTATGTTGCTCAGAACAAGAATATGAAAATGTCTGTGGAAGAGTGAAAAGATTGTTAATCTTTTAGTGCAGGCTTTATTTTCCAACTGTACTTCAGACAGGTCTGAAGGGTTGTTTGGTTTGGGGTTATAGGGGCTCCCACCATTTTGCTGGGTTTGTGTGGGGCGGAGAGGAGCATCAGGGAACTGTTCTCCACACACACTTGTGAAGTCTGTGCCCATAACCAAGTTGTGCCAGGGATGGCAAGGTCCCACAGCTCCCAGGTGGGAAATGCCTCGATGGGGACTGTGGAGAACTGTGCTTGGCAAGTAGGGAGCTGTAGGCCTCATGCATGCTTGTGTTGTGTTTCAGACCGTTTAGCTGGGGGAAACTATTTCTAGTGCTCTTCATTTCTTTGTACTGAGTTTTAGTGTTTATTACTTAAGTAGAACCTGGGGTGAAAAAGTAGGCACAATGATGTACTTCGGTGTTGCCAAGGTCGATAACAACCCTCTTCTGCTCCAAAACATGATTCTTGCTGTTGCTGTGAGTAGGCAGAGAAAGGCTTCCTCAAAAAACAGAAAAAAATTCTGTAAAAGGTCAGAATTTGTGTGAATACAATTTCATGGAATTGTAGAACTTGACAACATGTTTGCAGCATTGCTTCAAAAGTGTAGATTGCAGTTAAATGCTTCAGGTTTTAATGTTATCAGAAGATCTGAAATGGAAATTATTACTCAAACTCATGCTTGAGTGTTATTAAAATAGAATAAAAAAAGCATGGATTGTGAGAATTGCTGTTAATGCTGACCAAGTCATGGCCAGTCAAGGAGACTCAAGATATGTATTTGTCTTATGATTTTCTTTTTGGGATAGAACTAAGTAGAAGAAACCTTAGGATACCAACTCACTAACATTTTAAAATGACTTTGTTCTGTCTGCTCCCAGAACAGTATCCAAATAGACCAAGGTATAGTAAAATAGATATTTTCAGGGGTTTTGTGCTCTGTTACAGTCCTGATATCAGCACTGTGATTTTGAATTTTACAGAGGTGTTTTGGCAGAGGTTTTTTTTTCTGCAAAAAGTTAACCATATACTAGACTGTTCTGAGACTGGCTTTTTATTTGGGATGCAGCAGGGTTTTTCCACATTCACAGTCCATTCAGGGAAAGAGATTTCTCATAGTGACCTAATTGTCATCTTATGTAATTCTGTGTAGATTCTGTCAGTTTCAGAGGGGAAGTCTGAAACTGGTAACAAATAATAATTATAGTAATAATTAATGCATCTTATGCAAATAGAAGTACATTTCATCACTGCAGCATGAGTGTTCTTTTGAAACATCTTAGAGATATTTAAGTTTTCTGGGAGCAAATCTTAATATTTTCTTTCCTTAGGTCTTACTTGTGAGGTTCAGAAGCACAGGACAGTTTTCGTATCACACGTGCATTTTCCG
Organism: Heliornis fulica; assembly: GCA_013399135.1. Lineage (NCBI taxonomy): Eukaryota > Metazoa > Chordata > Aves > Gruiformes > Heliornithidae > Heliornis > Heliornis fulica. Next base: position 104,240 of record VXBZ01008501.1, read on the forward strand.
GTGCCTCTGAATGGCAGGCAGTAGTTCTGTTAAAAGTAAATAGTAAAATAATGAAGTTATGGACTCTACCAAAATCCACAGTTTAATGTTTATTGAGATTGTACAGTTTGAAATTAACGACTCTTAGGTAAATAAAGTACTTGGTAATGTATTTCAATGCACTATTCAGGAAGAACTCTCTCATGATTCAGTAAAAAACTGACTTGCATAGCAGTCATTTCTAGTTTGTGCTTCCCTCTGCATGTTTTAGTGGAAGAACAACTTGTGAATTTCCTTTGCTTCATGGAGCTTTTTTTTCCTTTCCTTTAAAGTTTTTCAGCACGCGCAGCCAGAATAGGAGCCATATGGTTTTTATGGTTTACGTATTTCATAGTGCTTTTAAGGGAAGAAATAGAAGCTACAGATTGTATTGGAAGACATTCACAGCTACTTGTCAGTTCTTTTTCCTTCTAGCTAATAAATTCCTGATGGTTCATTCTTCTGTTACTTGTATAACTTACAGTTAATGAGAACTCTCTTATTCTTTCAACGGACATCAATATTTCTTGACTATTTTTTTTTTATTATTTTATTTTTTTACAGCTTTTGAAGAACTCGAGAAGGCTCTCAGCATTGCCCAAACAACAGAGGAAGCCCGAAAAAAATTGCAGGCAGAAATGGATGAAAAGATCAAAGCAGTAGAAATGGCAAGTGAGGAAGAGAGAGTAAATCTTCAACGGGAGTTAACAAGAGTGAAACAGGAGGTGGTTGAGATTATGAAGGTAAAAGCTGAAACTCACCCTGCATTACTGGCTTTTAGTCTAATAATTTAATTACAATTAAACTGTAGTTCTAAAATACATACAGTACTATCAGAATTTTGTTACAGATTTTTTGCTGCTTAATTCTATAAAAATTGATTCCTGGGATTAAAGATTTACTTAAGACAAAATAGAAAACTCCCCAAATAGATTACTATGTTTTTATCTAACAATTTTAAATCAGTATGCTGGAGGCATGTAAAAATGAACAGTATGACTCTTTGTGTCACAGTATTTAATAAAATTACTTAAAGAAGTATGCTTGAGGCATTAAAGGGAGTCAAGAAAAATAAATTAATAGCAGTCAGCTCACACACCTCCACCAGGATTTTGGGTTTTAATACTAAGTGCTTTTAATGATTATCCTATCCCAGTATGTGTGAACATTTAAGAACTTGTTGCAAAACTGTTTGCTAGTTAAGAATTGCTAAAATTTGCTTCACCTGGTCTGTGCAGGTAGGAATTGTGAGAGTATTGTGTGTGCTTTGCAGAGCTGTAAATTTTAACTCCTTTAAATTGCAGGTTTTGTGTTGACATTTAATATGCTTTTTGCTTTTCTAAGTGAATACACTGATGATTTAGGGGGATGACTGACTTGCATAACAATATTCCTAAATCAAATATGTAGGTTGCTGTCTACATAGAGTATTGCCACTTCACTTTATGGCTCATGAAATAAAAGTACAGAAAAAGCTACAGACAAATTCCTTTTCCAGTTTATTTTCACGATGGAGCTAAAACTGAAGACAGTACATTCACCTTGGTAGGAAAGTCTTCAGAAAACGTGATATTTCTTTTAGTAGAACTGTCAAAGACTCAAGAAGCTTCTTTCTCTGGGTGACTTCAGAGTTGAAAATAGGATCTGTTAGGGCTTAATATTAGGCACTCAAGTGATTCTTATTCTAAGGGAGCAAAGAGATTGTTGTGGTTTCCTTTGTTGCACTGCTTTTTTTACTAAGAAATAATACAAAGGATTTTGTTATTTAATATTTTGAAATCGGGTTTTTCTAATTTGATTCACAGAAGTCTTCAGAGGAACGTGTCGCTGAACTGCAAAAGCTCCATGAAAAAGAAATGGCAAGCAAAGATCAGGAGCTACGTAAGAGATTAGAGGCCCAAGAAAAGGCATTCCAGGAGAAGATGAAGGCAGCTCTTGTAAGTATCCCCAAGATGTGTAGAAGGACATTTTTCTAAGTGCTTGAAGTCTTAATCTTGCCCTGTGCATAAATGAGAATCCTTCAGCAATCAAATATATGAGTGTCCTCCAAAAGAGCTCAGAGACTTCAGCAGCTGCAATGATCCAGACTGAATAATGGTGATTAATCACTACCACTGCTCACTACCAGGTGCATCTTGTGGGAAGGACTTTTCTTTTTAAGACTCTTCTTGTGAGACTTGGGCTTTTAAAAATTTCTTCCTCCCTATTTTTGGTGCTTAGCCACAGCAACTAGCATGAAGAAGGCTGTTACTTGGAAAGTGTCAGTATCATTATGTCTGGTTGTGTTGTGTTAGGAGTCAGAATTAACTAGTCATAATGTTAGACTTCAGTAAAGAATTTTCTTCTAAGTCAGCCTGAGAGGAATCATTGGGATTCTTTGCTCTTTTCCATAAGGTGCAATCCACTTTAGATCATCATGTAATTTTACCTAACAAATAGTATATTGTCCTTTGTGCTTGTCCATGATAGTTGGTGACTAGGACTGAGGGATTTTGATGGTCTCTTCCTGACTGTATTTTTCTACCTGTTTCCCAGGTTATTTTTGTAATAATAATAAATAGAAGCTTAAAAAAAAAACCCAAAAGATTAGCAGTGGAATCAAATGAGGACAGACCTTTATTCTTCTAAGGTGTTACTCTCAGTAATCATAGTAAACAGACAAAAATTAAGTGCTGGGGTGTGTCATGGTTTTAATACCAAAAAATGTATTTTTTTTCCCCAAGAAGACAAAATGGAAGTGATTTATGAGAATTCTGTTTACAGATGAAACACAATCTATGTTTATTTAGAAAATACACTTGGTTAGAGTATTACACCTATTAACTCACATGTAAATATCCTCTTACAGTGTTTTTGAAGGTGTGATGGTTATATTTATAGTTTGTTTTAATTGAAATTTTTGATACAGGAAAAAAATAAGAGTGAGTGTTTAAAAACCCTTAAAGAACAAGAGCAGCAAGAATCTCTAGCCTTAGAAGAATTAGAGCTGCAGAAGAAAGCGATACAGTCAGAGTGTGACAAGCAAGTCCAGATGATGCATCAAGAAGTACAGTGTTACAGAACTGTGAGTAAAATTCCAAAATGTTAGAAGTTCACAAGATTTCCTTTCAGTATATATTTAACTATGTCAGGTTTGCAAATACCATGGTATTATTGCAATTGGGGGAAATTAAATGTATTACTATGGTATACAGCAGCCCCATGTCTTTCACAGGATTAGATGGCACAATGTAGAAATACATTCACTTTATATCATGGCGTGGGGTTTGAGTTTTTATCCACCAACATTATTTTTATGTACATTATACAGGAGAGATAAGCTTTAAACTAATTAATTTCTGTGTACTATTACTATACATACACTTGCAGGGATACTTGAGTAAATAAAAAAATTACTGAAATCTTTGAAATGTCCTTTACTGTATGTAATGGGCAAGATTCTATTATCTGCTAATAGAAGTTTGTGCTTAATTTTGGCACTCCCAAATATTAATTTGAGAGTGGTGCTTGCAAAAACATTTTAAGTCTGCAGCAGCATTTCCATGAGAGGTGGAATTAAGATAGATCAGTAGATAAGTAAAAAGCTCCATAATACTTGTGTAGACTCCCCAAACCTTTCATCCTATGTATTAGTATTCTAGCTTAATAAGAAGAACTGAACATATCTCTCATAAATACGATTTTGTTAGAATTAGTTATATTTTCTTAGGTTTTATTGCACCTATTTTCACTTAAGTGAAAGAGAAAAATATTAACTCACATAATAGAAGCAAAATTGAGCAAAACTAGATGAATCAAATGTTTGTATAAAAGGTTGATACTAAAAAGAATGGAATAAGTTACTTTAGTTATGTGATGTTAAGTGAACCTTGTGAGATTGTTAAAGTTTGATCAACTTGTTGCCTTTTGAACATTCATATTCTTTTTTAAAACTGTATTCTCTAACAGAGGATTCTTGAACTTGAAAGTTCTATTGCAAAATATTCACAGGATGACAGAAAACAATCAGAAGAATTAAGTACTCTGATAGAGTCTGAAAAAAAGCAACATAAGAAGGAAATCAGTGATATGGTTGAAAAACACAAGAAAGAATTGGAAAACATGAAACAGCAACAAGAAAAGCTTTGGACAGAAAACCTTCAAATCCTAAAGCAACAACAAGCAACTGAAATAGCAAAAATTAGAGAGAAACAAGAACAAGATATAGATAGAATTTTGAAAGAGAAAGAAACAGTTTTCAGTGCACACATAGAAGAGATGAATGAAAAAACATTAGAGAAACTTGATGTGAAACAAACAGAATTAGAAGCTCTGTCTCTGGAGTTATCAGAATCACTAAAAATACGTCGTGATTTAGAACAAGAGCTCTCAGAATTAAATAGTAAAGTGTGTGGAGCAACACAAGAGTGGGAAGACAAGTTGGAAGAAGAGAGGAAACGGCACAAAGAAGAAGTTGAAATGATGTTAAAAGAGCACCAAATGTCTGTTCAAGGAGTTGAGAAGGAACTCAAAGAGGAAGTCAACCAACTCAAGTACTCATTGGAGGAGAAGGACAGATGTCTGGAGGAACTAAAAGCACATGAACAAAACCTAAAGGAATCTGCAGAAAGATCTGAAGCTGAACTTGTCCAGTTGTCTGCAAAGCTAGAGGAACTTTCGGAGTCTCATCAGAGTACTTCTAATGAGCAGGCAAAGAATTATGAAGAGGATTTAGCAAAGCTTCAGCAAAAACTGACAGATCTTGAAGGTGAAAAATTGCAACTTGGAGAGCAGTTGGAAAGAACTGAATCCCAGCTGGGTGAAGTCAGGAGTGAATTGGAGGCATATATTTCTCAGGTATGTCACCTGAAGCAGCATTTGCAAGAGCAAAGCAGTGAAAATGCACAAAAGGTGACCTCTCTAACACAACAATATCAGTGTCAGCTGACAGATCTACAAAGAGAGGCAGGTGAGACAAAGAGAAGTCTAACTGAGAAAGAACATGACATTGAACACATGAAAACATTACACACCAAGGAGGTGGAAGAGCTTAAACAGAAGCTTTTAACCACAGAGCAGAGAGTTACTGCTTTACAAGGAGAATGTGAAAGTAAACTGAAACGTCAGGAGAACAAAATGGAGAAAATCAGACAGAAATCAAAAGATATGCAGGAAACTCTTAGAAAGAAACTTGCTGAGCAGGAAGCTAAACTAAAAGCAGAGCTTGAAGAGAAGCAGTTGGAGTTCAGTCAGAAAGAGAGAGAATTCAATGCTAAGATGTTGGAAATGGCACATGCCAGCTCAGCTGGCATCAGCGATACCATATCAAAACTGGAATCTAATCAGAAAGAGCAACTAGAGAGTCTTGCCGAGGCTCATAGGAGGGAGTTGGAAGAAATTACCCAGAGCTGGGAAAAGAAACTCAATCAGCAGGTTGAGGAGCTCCAGGAAAAACATGAAATGGAACTGCAAGAAAAAGAGCAGGAAGTTGGAGACCTGAAACAGAAAGTTGCCACCTTCAGTGCTGAGACAGAGTGGTCCAGAACAGAAATAACCCAATTGAAGGAAGAACAAGTGAAAAAGGAGGAGTCCCTGAAGGAATTGGAAGAGCAACTAAGGCAGTCAGTGGCTAAGGTGAGTGCTTTGTCAGATAAGGAAAATCACCTGGAAACACATTTGAAAAACCTGGAAAGTGATCTTAATCAGTCCCTGAAAGAGCAGTCAGGACTTCAGGAACAGCTCAGTAAACAGAAGGAAGTTGAAGAAAAGGATAAAGCCAAAATCACAGAGTTGGCTGATACACTGAAGTCCCTTGAAGAGAAACTGCAAAGTGTGCAGTCTTCTCAGTATAAAGATCATGAAAATTACCAGAAAAAAATAGAGGCGATTGAGCTGAAGGAAGCGGAGTTTAAAAGGCAGTCAGGAGAACTTGTAGCCCAGTTATATGCGTATTGGAGGAACGCCGAAGCTTTATTGCAAACAAAAAGCAATGAATTAATTGAAAAATGTAATGAAAAAATTGGCAGAGCAGCATGCAAAATTGCAGATTGTGAGCACCAAACTGCAAAGGTTAAAGAAGCAGTGTTAACTAAAACAAGTAAGATTCCTGAACTGGAAGCTCAACTTAGAGAAGTAACAGAGCACCAGGTCACTGCAAGTACCTCTTTGCAAAAGTCAATTCAACAGCTGCAAGAGCAGGAAAAGTTAATTGTGTCCCTGAGAGCTGACATTGAAGAACTTACAACAGAAAAGGAACAATTGCAAAAAGAGGGAGGGCATCAGCAGCAAGCAGCATCAGAAAAAGAAACTTGCATAACACAGCTGAGGAAAGAGTTATCTGAAAATATCAATGCTGTCACCTCAATGAGGGAGGAACTCCAGGAAAAAGAATCTGAGATATCTGCTCTTAACAAAACAATTAGTGATCTTAATGGTAGACTTGAAAGCATGGTAAGTTTATCAGAGAAGGAAGCAGCCGTGTCTATGTTAAGCAAGCAACATCAGGAAGATCAGTTGCAGTTATTAAACCAGGTACAAGAATTATCATCCAGAGTTGAGACATTGAGTCAAGAAAAAGCATCAGCTCTTGAGCAGGTAGATCATTGCACAGCCAAGCTGTCAGAGTGGAAGACAAAAGCACAAACCAGGTTTACACAAAACCAAGATACTATTAAAGATTTGCAAAACAAGCTTGAGTTAAGCAACACTGAAGGCAATAAAAAAGATGAAGAGCTAAATAAACTGAAGGAGCAGCTTGCTAAGCAAAGCAAGAATCTTGATAGTTTAAAAAGTGAATTGGAACAAGAGCAAAACAGGAAGGAAAAGCAAGAAAATGAGTTAACTGCAAAGGTAAAAATCCAAGCAGCAAGAATTGCTGAACTAGAAGAGCACATTGCTCAGAAAACTTCAGAACTTATAAAGTATCATGAACAAAAAGACACTGAGCAGAAAGAGATAGCTTTGCAACTCCAGCAGGCAGAGAAGGTGGCTTTTGAAAAGGACAACAGATTTAAAGAGGCAGAAGAAAAAGTGCTTAATCTTGAGAAGCAAATAGGTTCACTTAAAGCTGAATTTGAAGCAAAGGAGTTGGAATTTGATGAAATTAAGACAGCAATACTTAAAAGTAAAGAGGCAGAACTGAAAGAATTAGAAGAGAGACTGAATGCAGAGAACAGCACTAAGCTGGCAGATCTGAAAAAGAGGGCAGAGCAAAAAATTGGTTCTATTAAAAAGCACCTGGAAGAAAGGGAACAGCAGTCTAAGCAAGATAGAGAAAATCAGTTACGAGCCTTGGAACAAAAGGTGCAGGAGAGAGAGGCCAAAATTGAGTCCTTAGAGGAAAAAATTAAGTCAACAAGAGATTCCACAGAATTAGAGAGGGAGATGCTGCAAAAAGTAGAGAGTGTAAAAGCTGCTGTAGAACAGGAGAAAAGCAACATGCTTGAGAGTGTCAAACAGATGTATGAAGAAAAAATGCATGTTTTACAGAAGGGCTTAACTGAAAAGGATGAATTTTTGCAAAAATATGAAGAGGAACAACGGCAGAGTAACGAGTCTCATCTAGAACTGCAAAGCAAACAGGAAGAACTCCTTAAAAAGCTGGAGTGTGTTGAGAAGAGCCATCAGGAAGAGCAGAATAGGAGTGAAAACCTCAGGAAAGAGCTCGAAGAGCAAGCGAGAAGGTACGCGTTGTTAGCGGATGAGCATGCTGCTTGTGCCGCAGATTTAGCGAGCAGCAGGGAAGAATTACAAGCTACAGAACAAAAACATCTTGATACAGAAAATGTAATCGGGGATCTGCAGAAAAAATTGCAAGAAAAGGAGGCAGGCAGGCAGTCTTTAGAACAGAAGATAAAAGAATTGGAAAATAATCTAGTCAAGGCAAATGAACTGCGTAAGGCTGAGATGGAAGATACGAGTTTGAGATATGAAGAGAAGATAAAAGGTTTACAGCAACAGTTGGATGAAAGAAATGACAGTCTGAAAGCTTTTGAGGAAAATGCTGAAGAAAAGGCTAAGTCTAGTTTGGACCTACAAAAGTTACTAGATGATATGCAGAACCAGCAGAAAGACTTGCAGACTGAACTGGAAGAGACTGAAAGGGAGAAACAAAAACTACGCAAAGAAGTGAATAATCTTCAGAAAGACTTACGTGCTCTGAGAAAAGAACATCAGCAGGAGCTGGATCTAGTAAAGAAGGAGTCCTTAGAAGAAATGAAGCAGAAAATCAGGTACATTATTTGTTCCTGGTCTATGTTACCATTTCTTTGCTTTATCTGTAGCCACTAAAACCTCAAAAATACTTTTTAAATCTCAATTTGTAACAATGAAATAATAGCTGGTATTTTTCTGATATTTTTCTAAAGAGACCTTGGAGAAACAACAAGAAAAGAGCTACTTGCAGATAGCACTTTGTGAATGCAAAAAACTCACCATTTGAGTCCTCACATTTCAAAAGTGGTTTGTCTTTTGGCAAAATCATACTGCTTTTGATTTGGTTTAGTTGTGGTCATTTTCAGCATTGCCAGAACATAAAATATAGTTCTATTTTCCTCAAACGGGGACCCAAATTTGTTAAAAGTTAGTACTGAGAGCTTCATGTTCAAATGATACCAAGAGCTGTTCATATGTAGTATATGGCTCAGCAATCTAATGGTTTCTCAAGCATGGAATTTCCTAAAAAACCCACTTTTGTGCAGCACATTCCTTGAGTTTGTGAACTTCTTTGGCAGAAGCTCTGTATCTTTTGGAGGGGTTCTACTCTAGGTTGTTTGGGTTTTTTGAAAATGAAATGCCTATGCAGTAGGAGGGGAACAAAAAGCCTCCCTGAATTCCACAGAATTTATATAATTCAGAACTATCCCATTATAAAATAGTTTGGGAGAAATTCCTAGATCTCCTACCTTGCTAAACTGTTCTCACACTCTTTAAACTTTTTATTTCCTCACCATATTTTTTGACATTTCTGTACAGATGTGAACAAGAAGACATTGAGTTAAAGCACAACTCGACTTTAAAGCAGTTAATGAGGGAGTTCAATACTCAGCTGGCTCAAAAAGAAAAAGAATTGGAAACAGCACTAAAAGAGACCATCAGTAAGTAATACACATAAATGTAATCAGTAAAATAGCCAGGAAACCAAATCCTTAAATGTTTTTGGGAAGGGGTTTTATCTGGGGCTGTGATAAAGACAACATGTGTTTCAATGTGGAGATCTCAGAATGTTTATGTAGGGTATCAGGGGGAAGCTCTTCGTGGAGAGAGGGGTGAGGTGCTGGAACGGGCTGCCCAGAGAGGCGGTGGATGCCCCAAGCCTGGAGGTGTTCAAGGCCAGGTTGGATGGGGCCCTGGGCAACCTTGTCTAGATGCAGGCCTGGAGGTTGGTGGCCCTGCCTGTGGCAGTAGGGTTGGAACTTGATGATCCTTGGGGTCCCTTCCAACCCAGACCAGTCTGTGTGATTCTGTGGCAGTGTGGAGAAATTAATTTTCTCAACCTTACATATGCCTCACACAGTTGTCATTCCACACTTTTTTTTTTGTACTGCTGTGATGTAATTTCATAAAATAAATATGTTTCTTTTTTGTGATCCCTGACTTTTTTATAGGTAAAGCCCAGGAGGTAGAAAATGAATTGATAGAAAATCATCACATAGAGACAACACAGTTGCATAAAAAAATTGCAGAAAAAGATGATGATCTCAAAAGGACCGTGAAAAAATACGAAGAAATCCTTGAGGTATCTTTTGTATAGTGATATGACTACATACATTTCAAAATAACTTTTATAACTGTAATTCTTTCTAGTAAAGAACCTACTACTGGAATTACACTTGATTCATGTAGGGACCTAATTTGCTATTGACATGTTTGTTTCTGCGTTTTATGAATGTGAAGGAACATGAAAAATTAAGCCCAAGCTCTGAATATTCAAATTAGACAGTTAGGTACTCATGTCCTTCAGCAGTTTGTGTTCCAGACTGAAATGAGGCAAGGGAGTCATTTAAATTTGAGCTTGGGCAGCGGTAGTTGTGGTGGTTGTTTCTTTTAAGGGTTTAAATCAGCCTTTGTGGCTCAGCCTCACTCTCTAGCTCCTTTCTCTGATGATCTGTCCAGATTGGCACCACAGATTTAAGTATCAGGTTCTGTCCTAGGCAGGGCACAGTCTGTTTGCATGTTTTTATGGTAGTAACACTTTCCTTTTCACTCTTAAGCAAATAGTTTGTCTGGGTGATGTTTGCAGGCAGACATAGTTTGTTCTAGTAACATTTCAACCAGAAGTTAGCAGCCAACTTCAGTCTAAAGATAATTCCTATTCCAGTGACACCTCCTGTTTTAACCAAGTACATTTTCCCAGCCCCACATGTATGGCAACAAAAGATTAAATGGTTTTCAGTGCTAGACTATGCATTGAACTGGGATGCAGGCTTTGAGACTGCTCATCTTGGTTCTGTTTGCAGAAATAGTTAAATATGTTGTATTGAGGGGATGTCACATTCCTTGAGATCTCCAGTAGAAACAGCAGCATATGCATTGGCAGATAGCAAGGTGCCCCCAAGCTAGCCTGAAGTTACCAGTTATTATGCCAGCTGTACCTGACTTAGCTCATGATAGGCTTGAGAAATTCTGCCTGAAGATGTTTATGCAGAGATGTTTGTCTGTGTGATCCCAGAATCATAGGATGTCAGGACTTGGAAGGGACCTCAAAGGATCCAGTCCAACCCCCTGCATGAGCAGGATCACCTAGATTAGATCACACAGGAACACATGCAGATTGGTCTTGAATGACTCCAGAGAAAGAGACTCAAATGATAAGAAGTTAAAGCAAAGATAATGGCAATTTCAAGAATGAATTTTGCTCATATAACTTTGTAGCATTTTGTTGCATTTTAAACATGGTTAATGATCCTAAAAATGAGTTTAACTTTATTTGAGTCTGTGTACTTAAAGACAAGCAGGAATCATTCAAGCTGTTAAACTTAATATGATTTATTTGTGAAGTGCTCCCCTGGAACTGCTTGTGCTTTGTCTAGTGTTCTCTTATCTTTCATAAAAACTTGTGAAAAACCTTCCAAAAACACCCAAACCCAAAAACTTTCCCCCGAAAAACCCCAAACAAGGGACAATAGAATCAACTGCATATGCCAGGTATTGAGGCATTTATAACTAGAGGAGTATAACCATCTGTAAAAAAACCTCTCAGAGAAGGTTATTTGTTGATATATTTGTGAGAGCATAGAAGAATCATGTGAATGGATAATAAAATAACACTGTTTGGAGTGTTACAGCTCATGATGTTTGAGCAAGGTTTTTACTGAAGATAGATACTCTTAACAGTGTTAAGTACTGTGAATTCCCATGGGAAGGCTTTCAGGGAGATGTTTTTCAGGAGAGTTGCTTTTTTTCTTCTTTGTGCTGGTTTTTGGGCCAAGGAGCTGCCTGTAGAGGTCTTTTGTTCTAAAGTAAGTTGCAAGTAACACATTAAAAAGTGGCATTTCAGAGAAATACATCTTTTTTTCACTGCCTAAAGCTTTTAGGCCTGGACCAGGATTTTAGTTCTGCATTTAATTTTCCAGTGAATATTCAGTGTCACTGTATTTTGTACTGCTGAGATCTCACACGGTCATAAAACATATTTTAATACATTTAATAATTTTATAATTTTATATTATTTAGTTTATTTATACTGAATATTAAATCATATTTTTCTATGATTTTATTCCTTCCCTGCCATTCTTTCCACTTCTTCAGTCCTTCACGTTGCACAGTGCCCTCCACACCCTTGTGAATGGGAAGGAAGTAATTGCTTCTGAGAATGGGCTTCAAACTGCGTTAGGAACCTCTTTGTGAGAGGGAGTGAGGAAAGGATTTAAACTCTTGTCACTTCCTGAACATGGGAAGGAACTGTATCATCACTTGTCCCTTTCATGAAGGTCACCTAAGCAAGCTTGATCTCTCCAGTAATACACTTAGTGGATTATATTTGAATGCTGGTTTATTGCCCAGTGGAAATAGCTCTTGGATTTTGAGAATTAGGAAAAAAAAAACCAACCCTGTAACTGTTCTATAAGTCATTTTTTTTCTTCTGTATCTTGAAGGCTCGTGAAGAAGAGATGACTGCAAAGGTTCATGAGTTGCAGGTACAGTTAGAAGACTTGCAAAAGGAATACAAACAAAGGATGGCAGAAGAGGAATGTTGGAACAGTGAAAAGGTTGGCTTTTTTTAAATTATTTTTTTTTATTATTTAGTTTTATATATTTAGGTGTGAAATGTTTACTTACTCGTCACGAAATTCTCTTAATTGGACTTCTCCAATACAGTTTCTATTCATTTAAATTTCAGCTTCTTCCAAAGTGAACCTCTTCAGAATCTGCAATAGTTCATATTACTTTTTTCATGGTGTCTTAAAAATTCCGGTTGTGCTGTGATTATTAAGGTGAGGGGTTTCCTTTTATGTGTGTGTTTTGATTTTTACTGGAAGCCCATTAGAAGTAACATCAGGTCATTTTTACTGTGGTGTTTTTTTTGCTTTTTTCTTAAATTCAATTTCCAAATTGCTCTGAAATAGAGCCTTGGTTATATCAATTGTGGACAGAAGGTCTTCATTAAAAGAACACCGAATAATTGCATTTGTTATTCTGAGACCACCTGTTTCAGGAATTCTTCGTTGAAAATACTATTTATTATTACACTGACAAGAGGAAGAGTGTATGAGGTGTTGAGTCAGTGATAAGGATTCATGTTAACCTTAGTTTTAAATTTTTCTTTTTGACAACAGGCAATAATGGGGACACTAAATATGTTTATTTGACAATACCAATTTAAAGTATAAATTACCTCACTGTGCTAATGCTTGTCCTTTCTGCCTTGCACTTGCTTCCAACACACTTTATATTACCGTTCTTAAGTGTTTCATGACATGAATATTGTTTTCATAACTGGAAAAGCAGAAATATTTCTATCACTGCCTTCAGTTCATAATCAACCATTGTGTACCCACTGATAATAATCTTGCTTAATTTTACTATCTGGAGAAGACTCTTAAAAAGATTCCTCAAACATGATTCTGATAAGTATGAAAAGTACCTTATTTTTAGGACTTCATTAACTGCTTCACTGCTTACTGTGTTATAGAAGTCTGCTATAAATGCAGACAGTCATTTGGCATCATATATATGTAGCTTTGGGATTGTGTATTCACTGAGAAGACATGGAAGTTTTATCAAATCTATATACCAGCAAGGTATTTCCCATTTCTTCCAAAAAATGCATGCTACAGATTTGCCAGTGGTAGCACAGAGCTGTAAAGTATTGGAGTATTGCAAATATTACGTCTCTGTGTAAAGATGTTGGCTTACAATTAATAAAATAAACAGCTAATTTTGCCTCTCTTGGGAATCTTGTCCATGGTTCTCCACTCCTTGGAGTTTCCATGTCAGACTTTGGAGAAAGTCAGAGGAGATGTTGTATCTGGGGAGGGTATAAACCAGTTGAGAGAACTCCATTGCTGGTAAATAGCTTTGGTTTAATGATACCTCATTTGGACCAGAGAAAAGCAGGTTGCATGACAGTTGGTGTATTTAAGTACAGTTAAAGCATCCAGGTTATTACAAAATGAGAATTTTTGGTGAGTGTGCAGCAGTTAAATATGCCAGCATACAGGAAGCAGGCTTTCTTGAGTAATTTTCAGAATTCCAACTAAATTCAAATTTAGCAAATTCTTTACAAGATTTCTTCTGCATAGCTCTGATTTAACAAGAAGTGAATTTCCTATTTCATACTATTTGCAGTGGTGACTTAATCTCAAAACAGCATAACTGTTCCAATAGTCAGATTTTGCTATTAAATGTTCAGGCAGCTCCTGGTACACCTGGTCCAGTCAAAGCTCAGATACTGGGAGTGTTTTGTGTACGTAGGCTCCCAGTTCTTGTTTTGTCAGTGCATCGGAATCGGAGTGTCAGTCCTTGACCCAGCATGTTCTGGGGTCAGGAGGTAGTTTTCCTTTTCCCATCATACAGAGTAAGAATTGCTTTGCTATTCCCTGGTGCAGTGCCATATATTTGCAGCTGATACAATAGCATAGATGTGCAACATAGAAATTAGAAAATTGGAGAGGACATCTGGATCCTGTCCACATACCTGAGCAGAAGTGTACACATTCACATCTGGATTTTACCTAGTATCATTGAATGGTTTGGCCTTGAAGGGACCTTAAAGATCATCAAGTTCCAACCCCCCTACCATGGGTGGGGACACCTCTCACTAGACCAGGTTGCTCAGGGTCCTGTGTACATTCAGATTAATTCAATCACCTTATATTTGCTGTGGTAACTTTTGTCTCATCTTATTTCTCTTTTATTTTGTTGCTTTTCATCGTCTTTCTAAGTTTTTTTTAATTTTGTTTTTCATTCAGCAGTAGCAGTGAAACAGCTCAGAAGTTTTCTTTTGACTGGAAGCCAATTTTTGTGGGCATTTGATAATTTCTTGTCTAAAGTTGGAGTCTCCCAAGTCACAGAATTTTGTCTTACAAAACCTCATGTGCTGTTATCTGCCAAGGCCAAACATCACATGTAACACATCCACTTTGACATGAAACGATACTATACATTCAAACAGTATTTGTCTTACTGGTAAACAGCTGGCAGGCACATATTTAATTGTTAAGTGTTGGCATGTAAAATTATCAGAAATTTTCTCTATCCATGGGAAAGTAAATGGTCAGGTCATTGAGCCCTTCAGAAGCAAGAATTACATTTATGGATTTAAGACCCACGTAGGAATGACTTTTTTTCCCTTAACTTCTGTTTATGAAATGTAGGAAAACACACAGATCTTGTGAACGTACAGACATGGGAATTAACCTTCTTTTTCAACACAATTCCAAAGAGGCTCAGAGAGAAAGAAGTAGGATACACCACTTCTAAGTTGATGTTTAGGTTACCTTAAAAAACCCCAAACTTCACACATAAATTACTTTCTCTTCAAGCGATTTTACAGCCTTGAGTTACACACATGACTACTAAAGCAATATTTTCCTTAGACATGAAACATTGAAAGATAGAAATTTCAGCTTAATTGTTTCTGTACTTCATAAGTATTGCTCTTTTTGCAAGATGTAGAGCTCATGAAGCTCTTGAGCTGAAGGTATTTTCAGGCAAGTGTTTGCATTTGCAGATGCACCTTTGAGAATTAAGGTAAAAGATACTATATTGTGAATAGCATTAATATTTAGGGTTTTCTGGCATGTGCTTTGTATTCATTCCATTATCTTTTGTCTCCAACATGCATTTTGTAAAGATATGGAAATATGATGTTCTTTAAATTACATTTATGTTAATTGTCTTACAGAATCAAGTGGAAGAATTTAAATATAAGCTTTGTGCACTGTCAGTACAAGAAGTTAAATTCTCTTTATGGGATTACTTATTTTTAAATGTGATTTGGTTATTTCAATTTTTGTCATCCTCAGTTAATACATTAATACATTATCAGAATTGGAATTTCTTTTGATAGCACATCTAGTGCTTGATATAATCAGTATTTTTCATATCTTTTAATATAATTTTTTCTTCTTATTCTAGGTCACAATAACAGAACTTCAGGTAAGTTAAAATGTAATGATTTTGCTCTCTAATTTTGTTTCACAGCAGTTTGAAAGCAGAAATAATCCTTATTAAGTGTGTGGGGGGGGTGCTAAATGGAGGAAAGTTTCTTGAAAAGGTACCTATGACATATCCTCACGTACATATGTCCTGTACCTATGACATATCCTCAGCAGCTTCTTGATGATTTCCATACATGGCTGTTCTTTCAGGCACAGCTTGCACAGAAGACAACACTAGTCAATGATTCAAAACTGAAGGAACAGGAGTTCAGAGAGCAGGTAAGGGTGCTGGTTGAACAAGTAAAAAGTATTTTGTTTGATAGATTGTATTTTCAGTATTAAAAGGTTGGTTCTTTTCAAATGATGATGTAGCACATCTGCATACAGGTGCTACAGAAACAATACACATCTGAAGTAGTTTTGACTCACACTTGCTCTCAAAAGATCTGGTCATGTTTCACAGTGCTGCTCTGTCCCCTGAGAATGAAAATACCACAGTTGTGATACAGCTTGGCAAAACGTTTACACAGTGGTAACTGGAGCAATGGACTGCATGGAATTATGGATCTTTTCCTGCACTAAACCTTTCTGTCATGCTTTCTTTTTTTAATGTACATATATAAAATACACACACACGTATATGTATGTAAATGCATACATGTGCTTAAAATTTGCTATATATGTGTATATACACATATTTCCATAATTTAGTGGCAGTTTTTAATTTCACGTTTTTTATTGTTTTCCTTCCTTAAAAAGCAAATGTATTTTGCTTTCATAAAAGGAGATGAAGTTTAGCTGGAAACTGTTTCAGTTACACTTATTTTAGCTGCTTGTCAACACCATTTATCACATGGACTGTTCTCTATTTAGATTCATGTACTGGAAGACCGACTCAAAAGTTACGAGAAGAACATGTACGTCACACAAGTTGCAACACGCTACAGAGGTAAGTGTAGAGGCTTTTTTCAACAGCAAGTGTTTCATTTGTTTTGTAAGATCAGGTTTGGTTTAGATCATTTTTAAAAATGTCAGTCTCTTTAAAATACTAGTATATTTTATATGTGATCTTACGCCTGTTTTGTCTCCTCTGGTCTAATAGTGGTGATGTGTGATTTCAGGTGGGCAAATCCCACAGCGTTTTGTTGGCTGTTTTTATGATGGACACAGCTTGAAGCCATTCCCCCATACCCTGGCACTGGGTGCCAGTGAAAAGAGATCAGCACCTCCCTCTCTACTTCATCTCCTCAAGAAGCTGTAGAGAGCAGGGAGGTTGCCCCTCAGACTCGTCCTCTCCAAACGAGCAAACCTAGAGTCCTCGGACACTCCTCAGAGGACATTCACACCAGCCCCTTCACCACCTTTACTGCCCTTCTTGGGCTACCTTCAAGTACTTTAACACCCTTTTAAAGTTCTGGGCCCAGAGTCACACACAATACTCAAGGTGACACTGCACCAGTGCTCATTACAGCGGGACAGTCACCCCTCTTAATTAGCACTAATGCCGTATCTGATGCGCCCCAGGATGCGCTTTGCCCTCCCTTCTTCTGACCCCTTTCTGCATCTGCTGCTACCCCATCCCCAGTGCAGAATCTGGCAGGTGCTCTGGTTCAGCTTGATGCCATTGGTGAAGCATTCATATGAGTGACTCTCAGTGTAAACATTCTCTTTTCTTTGTTTGATGTTTCCACAGATGGAAACCTTCATCATACTGACATCTCCCTCTTTGGGGAGCCTACAGAGTTTGAATACCTGAGGAAAGTGCTCTTTGAATATATGATGGGTCGTGAGACAAAGGTATGGGGAATTGTATATGCTGACATGTGATTCAGGGTAGAATACAGTTTAACTTCATTGCTATATAGATTTGCAGTGCTGTGTGCCTGTCATTCCTTACATGCTGTTCACTGCTGACACAGGAGTTGGTTGGGTTTCGTGTGTTTTTTTTCCCCAGGAGGCATGATCCATGCCTTAAAAACTTTGTCAGCATGCCAGGGTGGCTGGTGGCACAAGTGGGGTTGTCATATTTCTCACCACTGTGCCTGTGGAAACAAAAGCCTTGACAGGTTGTTGTGGTTTTACTAGCACAAGTCCTGGGGTCAGTCAAGCTTGTGCACAATGCTGTCAAAAGTGCTCTTCTGATGTCACCTTTACACAAACATAAGTAATGGTTGGATTAAATAATAGTTTGTTAGAAGCTCTGAAGATGGTGAAATCTCTCTTTAATTGTTGTTTCAGATTGGTTTACAGGGCTCCTAAATCTCTAGATGGTATTAATTTTCTCTTAGAAGTAGTAAAAAGCAGCACAGCAGGCTGCTTGTTGTACGCTGCAAGATGTGAAATCATTCCAAAGTTGGAATTTTAGTACCTTGTAGCAATACTGATGCTTAGAGATTGACCAGGTTCACAAGAGTTAGGTCATAACACAAACATTTTTCTTGGATGATAAATGCTATGTGGATGGCTTTTTTTCTATTTGTTTGGGGTTTTTTTTTCTCCTCCTTGGAGTTCTTCTGTCCTTTGTTGCCCTGCTTTCAACTTGGAGCACTATTAAGCAAAGAGGTTTCTATGTTAAATAGCTTTGTTCTCATTGTGGTCTGTACAGAGGAAAACTTGGGTCAGTGTAGGACATCTTGTCCTTATGGAATTCATCTTTCTCTTTTTATCCTCTTTTTTCACTTTGATATTAATTCCTTTTATATTAAAAATACGAATCCTTGATACAAAAAACCTAGGTACCTTCAGTTCACAAGCCTTTTACTCATTGGATAGCTCTCCCAGTTCAAAAACAACCAACTGAAATCATTAAAGAAAAAGAGGTACTTTGCTGGATTTTGTGGGTTTGAATTGTGAAGGACTCAGACAAGCAAAGTTACTAAAACATGAACCATGTTTCAGCTTAAAATAAGTCTTGAGACAGGTGCAGAGGACTGTTGCAGAGAGCTGCGGAATGTAGCAAATTTCAAGAAAACCTAATTTGAAACCCTCTTTTCACTCATTGAAGCTATTTCTTATAGATTTTCAAAACATTAATATACATGGCTCAAAGCTTTGGATTAGAAAGTTGTGAGGGTGTTGGGTTTTTTTCTTTTTTAACAGTGATGTGCTACAATTTGCATCTGATTTCTTCAGTAATGGCAAAAACTGACAAGTACTGCTAAAGTAAATTGATGTTAGGTCTCTCTTCTGTCTTTCTTTCACCTGCTTTGATTAAAAGCTGTAGGAATACATATAATAAATTCATGCATGTGTTTGTAGACATATATTTATATATATATTTGCCTTGGAGATTGGATTGTGTTTAACCAGTAGATGCCATTACAACATTGCCTGCACACTGGCTCCTGAAAAAAAGATGAATATTAGGAAGAGAAAAAGCAAATCCAAAACTACAGACAACTGTTCCTACAGTTAACTTGAGAAGGCATTGTTTGAGAGTTGGAATGATTTAAAGGGCAGGTATATTTAAACAGCCAACCAGCAGAAGTCATTTTTGAATCACTAAAATTTCTAGTTTTGCAAAGCCCATACTAAATGTCTTGTCCTATGTTCCTGTAGCTTCTTTCCATAGCTCTGCAACTGTGAACAGCATTGAATAATTCTGCTTCAGAATCTCCCTAGGGGCCTCAAAAACCTGTAAGGTGTTTTCAAGGCAGGACTAGTAATAAATTATAACATTGATTTTCCAGGAAAGAAGGTTTTAGATAGTGTCTGTTTAAGTTGATGCACAAGTATTGATACTTTCAAGGAGTATTTGCAGGGTTTGTACATTTTTTTTTAATATTTGTGTGCTGTTGTGTCTTATAGAAAACAGTTAAGAGTGAGCTTTCTTGATAGCTCTGTTACAAAGAGTTTTGATAAATTGTGAGCTGAGTGCTTTCTAATCTTTAGCCCTAAGTAATTATGATGAGGATTTTTGGCAATATAAATGAGAAAAGTGCTATGTTAGTTTGTGGCACCAAGCACATTCCTTTGTGTAATTCTAAGAACTGTAGTAGAGGCACTTCTTGATTGTGAGGACTATTAATATGCTAAAATTAAGCTTTTTGAACTGAAAGGATTCAAGAGAGCTCAGTTTTGTTTCTTTGCACTTTTACCTCTAGTTAAGTTACATACTGAAACAGTTGTTGCAAACAAGGGCTTTACCTCTCCCTGCAGCTGTGGTCATTTTTGTCCTGCAACTACAGCCTTCCTCTTCATTCCAGTGTGAGACTGGTAATAAACAGTAGACAGTGAGACCAGCAGTCTTACCTCACCCACCTTCTGTAGGAGCAGCAGTTACTGTTTGAGCAGCAATCACCTTCTGTTTGAATGATGTGAAGTAAGCAGTCATATCTTACTCCTTTTGCTGTGTTTTCCACTGATGTAACTAAATATAGCATCTGGTATTCTTCAATGGTATGCATTTTCAAGTGGTATATAAAGCATTTTAGTGCACATGAAATTACTTATAGGTGACCTATTTCATTGCAGACAATGGCCAAGGTTATAACAACAGTGCTGAAGTTCCCAGCAGATCAGGCTCAGAAGATACTAGAACGAGAAGATGCTCGACCAATGGTAAATTAGATAAGTAAACTGATTTTATATAAGAGATTAGGTGGCCAGAATAAAGAATTAGAAACATGTCTGCATTCAAGAGAAGTACTTTTCTCCATCCTTCACTCCTCTTCAGTGGAATGTCAAATTCCATCCATAGATTTGAGTTTATGGCAACAGTAAGGGAAAAAAAAAGGCAATCATATTTTCTTAACTAGTATTTCTCATCAGTTAAGGCATATTTCTGATAGCTATGAATACAACCAAACAAGTCCATAGGTTTTATTTATGGTTTTTGTGTGTGTATCTTTGGGTTTTTCTTAAGAGCCTGCTTTGTTTTTGTGCTGAAAAAACCCATCAGAATGTCAGGTTCACTCTGGGTCAGGAAAGGTAAAAAATCAAGACTTTTATGGTCTTAAAGACTTCACTTGGATTTTGTTTCATTATTCTTTTCTCATTTCAATGCCCCGTTTCTTATGTGGCAGTTGCTTGGCATTTGCCATCTGATCTGTTTACCAAAGAGGTGAGTTTGGCTTTGAGAAGCAGACCCAAAAGAGAAGAATATGTATAACATTTTGCTGGTATTTCTGTTACTATTATATGTATTAAAGCTGTGTTTTATCAAGATAAAAGCTACAACAATAGTTTACATTGTATCTGGAGTCAACACTGATCTCTGAACTCTCTTTGTAGATCAGCTTAGTAAAATATTTTGGAATTAAAGCAAGAGGCAGAATTGCATTCTGTTTCTCACACTGGTCTTGCCAGTGTACTTACATTTGTTTAGTACTTGCAGAAACAGAATAAAACACAAATTTGAACATTTTTACATTTTAGTTGAAGTAGTTACACTTAAGTCCCATTAAACCATCGAAACAAATTTAAGATAAAGTTTTACCATTTCATGTGCTTAAAGTATCAAATCTGAGGGAAGTGTTAAATACTTCAACATTTTTCTGTACACTTACTAGGTTTGAGAGTGCCTTGCAATCTTGAATACTTAAAATACTTTTAGAATGAGATACAGCTATAATACTGCAGCTTCAATAAGTGTTGTGTTTCCCAAACATGATTTTCCCTTAATGCTCTCTTTCTGACCTTCATGTAGAAAGCTGATCCTTTATTGTTAGCTTGTTTCAGCAAGCTAGAGTAATATTTAGGAAGGATTTTGAGTTCTCTGGTGGTCAAGTGAGGTTAGAGAGAGATAGACCTTATTTTGCAGTCCCTTCATCTTTTTGATACTTGAAACGTGGCCTTCTTAAAAACAGATATTCACAACTTCTGATACTAAATAGAACTCTAACTTGAATTCATCCAGCAAGATTTGGCCCTTGGTGTTAAATATTCTCATTACTGATTTTTGTCTAGAACATACAGTGAGGTTTCTTGCAGGCTGCAAGTGCTTTGATTGTTAAGGATATCATCATTCGGAGAGCTTCGTGACCTGATCAAAACCTTGGGTTCCACATAGCAGTCCCTTTTTGGCTCAGGTCTAACTTAAGAATTATTTTTCCTTTCCAACACACAGAGAGAGATTAAATTTGACATCTAACAGAAACTCAGAGTAGGACATCTTCTGGAGGTTGTAGTAATTCTTTTCTTTGCTTTGAAAGTTACTAGGTTTCTGGTACTGAGGCACACGTTTTTTGGGGAGGCAAGTCATCTGTAATTTTGTTTAGGACTATAATGTTGGAGGGGTCTTCATAAATTATTCTGTCAAGAAATATGCTTGGTTTTTTTGTATTTTATTGAGTGTTACTAACATGACAGTAGTGTTTCTCCACACTTAATATTGGAATGATGCTGGTTATTTGGGAGTATCCAGTATTTAGATCTCATGGGCAAGGAAGGTCTGAACTACAACATAAACATGCATTTTTAACATTAAGCTTTGTTGGTTCTGTATGTTTGTTTGTGAACAAAACATCTATAACTAATTTTAATGTGTAAATTGTTAATTAACTGTGCTAACAGAGAAGAGTAATCATATGCAGTACTAAGTAACTGAGAGTGATTTTTGTACCTTCTTGGTGGTCATAGTATTAATAGGTTTCTGAAAACAAATTTCTAGATCAGTAAACATGTGCTGGATCAACGTGTCTCCTTCACTAATCTTCTGTCTAGATAGTTATTGCAATCTAAATCTTACTGCAGCAATCTCATCTGTAAGCAGTAGATGTCCACAGAGTTGTTATCTACACTGTTAACTGAGTAGTCTAATAAGCTGTTTTCTTCCTGTCTTTGTAGTTTGCCTCATCTCGTAGTGGTATCTTCTGAATATCCCATCACCTTGACCTTAGTTAGCATGTGGGTGAGTGAAGCCTAATACTTACTTGTTTTATTTCAAGCTGAAACATGTAGTATGAGATCAATCATTCTCTCTTTTTTCTTGCCTGCTTTTGTTCATTGTAATTGGTTTAAATGTGCATGGTAATCCTTTCTCTGTTAGTCATGTTCGGCTTTACAAAGCCAAGTTTGAAATCTTTTTGAGTTATCAGCATGACTTCAAATGCTGATCTACAGAAATCTCAACTGAGGAAAAAAATCAGTATTTAAATCAATTAATATGTAATAATGAATTTTATTGCATTTGGTTTTGTTTTGTCTTTATTTGATTTCTGAGATTTATGGAAGACATATATGGTACTGCTTGAAATTAATTCTTGCATCTTATAAATATGAGAACGGATTACTTTTAAGAAGATGGATGAAATAATCTCTGTAGAAGATTTAGGATATAATTGCATTTAAATGTCTACATTTCTGAATCAGAGATACCACTTGGTATTAAGAGGAGCTAGAGCAGAAAGATTAAGGAGAACAATTTGGGGAGCTTTGTGCTTTCAGTTTATTATACCTTTCTTCAGGTTCTCTTAAGCTACTTCCATGATGAATCTGCAGCACTAATTGCAGTGCTACAGAAAAGCCAGTTGATTTCAGCCTAAGGGTGCAGGTTGTATCAGACCAGCCAAGCTACACAAGCTACACAGAGTAGTGGTTGAGACAGGAACAGGATATGGAAGTCACAGCTAAAACGCTCTGTGCTGCCTGGTAGTAGTATAATTGGAGCTGCTAGCTGTGTATGTTACTTAATAAACCCTTCACATTAGTTCTATAGGACACAGTCAGCCCAACTTTCCCTTTCCTCCTTTGCAAGTGTAGAGCTTTGCCCAGTTGCCAGGACTGTATGTGTGAAGCAGCACACGATCTGTCTGGTGCGGGCTGTGCTACAGCGCTTGGCCTTAGCGCCGCCGGAGCCCGGTGGGTTAACCTCTGGCCCTTCCATTGCCACTGATCACAGCGCAGCTGACAGGCCTCCTCTCTCACAGCCATACAAATATAAACTTCAATACCAAATAATACCTTTTTCAAAGGGAAATAATCATCTATTTATCTTAGCAAACAGTCATGGTTTCTACTTTATGTTCTTTTAAGCCCTTGAATACAATAGCAGATGGATGTAAGCACAATGAGAGTTCTGACTGTCTCCGAGCCCTGATCACATCTTGACTAAGTCAGCAACTGTTTTTTCTAGCCCTCTGTTGAAAATAACTGAATTGTTGGTAATGATACTATAAAGCCATTTATAACACCGTGGCAGAAGGCATGTTTGAAACTTAAATTCTCACCACGCTGTCCGTAACGCTGCTGGTAAATAGTTCAGGTCTTCTCAGCACATGTTTCAAGTGTGTCGTAGAAGGGCTTCATTTTGACTTCAGTGTCAGCAATTAACCTGTTCCACTTTCATAACTTAGGGCAATATATATGGAAACTTCTTGCACTTCATTACTGGATTGTAGTTTCCTACTTTCTCAAGCATTTCTTTTCCTTACAGCAGTAGACACCAAGCAAATGGGATAACAGTATTGCATGTATAAAGATTAGAACTAGATGATGCTGACTTCGTTGTGAAAGCAGTGTCTGCCCTGTAGAGGAGGCTTTTTGCTAGCCCCAAAATTTCGCTTCATCATTTCGGTTTTGATGACAGGCCTAATGCAGAGAAGGCAACTTTGTTTTTCCTTGCATTAAGAGGCAGTGCTGTGGCTGACTGTTTCCAGTGAGGCTCCTGACTGGTTTGCTGCAGGTTATTTGTTCTTCATCAGATTTCCTCAACTACTCTGTAGATGCTGGAGTTACCTGCTCAAAAAGGGTTAATGATTTTGACTCATACGAAATTCTTCCATCTCCTATTCCTATCAGTAAACAACATCATCATTATTTGAATATTAAGTGTTTTGAAGTTGCTTTCAATAGGGTTGTATTTGCTCATTGGTTCTAGCTGTTCATTCTTCTAGTCATGGCACCGAGCATCCTAAAGAAGTTGCGGTGAGAAGGTCTTGGGACGCTGCTGCTTAGACGTATGCTCATATCTCCATTGTCGTCCCCTGATGAGGAAAATGAAGAAAAATTGTTATTCAAGGTCAGAAATGGAATAGCAAGAACCAAAACTCAGCACCACCTTTGGACTAGGCATATTGTTCAAACTGCCTTGACGAGAAACGTTCATCAAGGGTGATGAGGCTTTTTCCTCTTCTGTTGAACACTGTCCTCTATTTTGTGTGGAAGGAATTGCCCACTACTGTATCTCTGTACAGGTTTTACTGAGTGTTTTTTAAGAGTTGAAATAAAAGGTTTGTTTCTTCTATTTATTTTTTTATTTGTGACTGAGTTGTGCAATACATTTTTGGGTAGCAGTTGGGGTGATTTTCCCGATGAACTAGGCACTCTTGATGACTACTCTCACCCACTTTGATCTTACAGCTGTTTGCTAAAAGTCACTTCTATATGCTTTTTGCCTACAATAAATCCAAATGACAGTACCTCATTTGTTTACTCCTAGCTTTTGTACTTATATTTTCTGGAGAAAAAGTAGATTACTGTAAATTGTAAATAGTTAATATGTAACTGTTTCATATGCTGACCTGTGACTGTTGACAGCACTAATCTGACAAGAGCGGAGATGAAATAAAGTTTATTTACTGTATAACTTTGGAACTCCTTCGGTATGAGCTTTCTTTTGAGAGTATCTGCCACTTTCACTCTTACTTTTCTTTGACACATCCTTAGCTGAGGCATTCCCAGGCTGAAATCCCTCTCATAAGAGGAGCTATTCGAGTATTGAACTGTAAGAAGCCAGCAGAGACCTTCAGGGATCGTAACCTGTGAAACAGATGTGTGGTGAGCTGAAAAGCTGGTATGATTATACCAAGTAGGGGAGTTTGCTTTGTGAAAGTTTTAAATTATGTATTTTAGTTCTTTTAAACAATGCCTCTCTGCTCATTTTTGGCGTGTAAGTTGTGATCCTCTGAAGCAGTGTGCAGTTATGGATGGATTTAACTTGTTCCCCAGCTGCTTCAGTACTTATATATCAATAAATGTCATCTGTACTGCACATATCTGACCTTGCTAGGGTGGCTCAAGGTGATCAGTCCTCCATGAATATGATTTTTAACAGTGTTTATAGGAGCAGCCATCCTCTAAATATTTCATCTCTGAACATAAACAGGCCTTCTAAATATGCAGCCTGCCTCAGAGAGACTTCTGAATACTGTTAGGAAGCAGCAGTCAGTTACCCATGCTGTCAGGCCTGGGACATGCATCACAGAGTCACAGAATGTCAGGAGCTGGAGGAGACCTCGAAAGACCATCCAGTCCAACGCCCCTGTCCGAGCAAGATCATCTAGAGTAGATCCCATAGGAATGTGACCAGATTGGTCTGGAATGTCTCCAGAGAAGGAGACTCCACAACCTCTCTGGGCAGCCTGTCCCAGTGATCTGTCACCCTTACAGTGAAAAAGTTCCTCCTTATATTAAGATGGAACTTTCTATGTTCCAGTTTGGAACCATTTCCCATCCTGTGATGGGGATGCTCAGCCTGTTCCTCTGGGTGCTCTCCTGTTAGCCAGGGAAAACTGTGGGTCCTCCTGAGCAAAGACACAGGTTTCCCTAGCGTGATATGCTCCAAACTCACTTTTTTTTCCATTTTGTGTCCTGCTCCAGCTGCCATCCCAAGGGCACTACTCAAAGTTTTGTATTTCTTATGCTTTTCTGTGGATAATCTTGGCTTCATATGGTATCAGAGTTGCAGTTACCTCAGCATTGGCATTCCAAAGCTCTGCATCCTTAACAATAAATAGGCCCCAACAGCATGTAGTATGTTTGATACAATTGGGGGTTATTTTGATTTTACAGTTTAGGGTTATTTTGATTTTTTATTGCAAATGCACTGGAACTCATCTTTTTTATCATCTACAGGGAAAAAAAATGAACAAGCTGAATTTATTTGCACAGATTTGTATCCTAGCAAAATGTAGTGCAACAGTTTGAAAGTGCTAGTATCTGTTGTCTAAAGGTTACACCTGGCTTTAAATCATTTTTTACAGTCTAGAGTGACATGGCTTACCCTTGATAATTAATGACCCAGAGTTCCTTCTTTTTTCCCCTACTGCTTTGTCTGGCAAAATCTCTTAGTTATATGCTGGCTTGTTCTCGATACCTTTCCTTTTTTTTAATGTATGTTTTTTTCTTTCTCAGATGTATCAGATCTGATTCAAATGCTTCTTCTTCTTCTTTGTAATGGCTTCAGCAATAACATCTCCCCTTGCTTGTTGCGTTGCAGAACAGCGTCATCCCCCAGCACATCGCCTGCCACAGCGGAGGCCCGGGCCAGGCTTGCCGTGGCTGTGAAGAATTCCTGTTCCTCTCGGTGCTGGCTGAGGATTTGTAGGATTTTGCTATCTCTACAGTCATCTAAAACCTGGGTTTGAGTTTCAGGTTTCCATGTAAGGTATCTGTTGTCTTAGGCTTTGGGAAATGAAATGCAGGGATCTGGCAGCGAGTATCGCTGTGATCATTTTCTCTCTTTTTATTTTTTTTTTTGTTCTTTTCCCTTCCCATGAAAGATTCTAGTTAGAGGCTGCACTTTGTCAAGCATGGTCTAAGCACAGTGGAGCAAACTGAAATAGTCTGCATAATATTCTCATAGTATTGTATGGAGTAAATTTGGAGGTTTTTCCCCTTTGGTGACTTAATTAAGGAGTGCAAAGGAGATTTAGAGATATTCTTGATTCTTTTGGGTTTTTTAAAACTTAAATCAGGCAACTGCTCCCCAAATTCACCTTTTGAAAAAGTTAACTATAGGGTTTTTTCCCCCTTCTATATATAACTCATAAGCAATCACATAACTATTCCTTAACATAATGGGAAAGTGTGTTACTGAGTACGAGAGTTCTGTCAGACTGAAGGTTTAACTGCTGATGGATATATATTTTTTTAAAGGGAATATGTAAATAAGGCATTTGTTTAGTGTTTAAATAAAGGAAATGAGTTAGGGTGAAAGCATGAAAATGAGAGTGTCACTCTGAGTAGTGGGCTTTTTCTGTTGGAGTGTCATAAAATGGTGCCAGTAGTGCCAATGTGACTATGAACTAATACACTCCAGGCCACAAATAGTTCTGAAATATCCTTGTTTAGACACATAGCTAAAAGCCAAGGGCTGTAGCAAAGTTTTGGCTGACTTTTTGCAAAGGTTAAGGGGGATCCCAAGCTTTTCAGGCTGGATTGTTAAAAGATGCTGCTGCAAGTGAATGTATTTGGATTGCCTTACGTTGACCTTTTGCCCTAGTTTTGCATTAAATACACATTGTATCTACAATTTTATGGACCCATACACAGGTGCATATAGAAAAAAATGCATAGATGGAGTCACAAAAACAAGACAAAATGTTTATCAGGCATCCTGGAGTGTCCTAAGGATTGTTAATCCAGATGAAAGCCACCACTGATTTTTTTTTATTCCTGTATTATTTCAGTGCCTAGGCCAATTGTTTTCATTTGCTCTTTCACAATGCCATTACTGGTGCCTTGTGGAAATCAAGATAAGCAGAAATTGCTGGAAGCCTCTCCCCTAGGTGTGGAATATCCTGACCAACTCTGTGTGAGTCCCTGTGGCTGTTCCTAGACCCTGGTCTGCAAATGCCTGCTAGCATGGGATTCTCAGCTTCTGCTTGGTTGTGTGTATCCCTAGTGTTGCAAAGTAGAGATGCTGGAACAGAACTAAGCAGGGAGCTGCATGTTCTTCTGCATTGTGTTTATGATCTAGGGTTTGCCACCTCTAATTTTCTCTTCTCGTGCAGGCTCTCATTTACACTGATTCTAGTCTTCCTCTGTTCACATTTAGCTCCCTGTAAGTATCAGAACAATTTAAAAGGCACTTTGACTCGGCTCTCCAGAGATTTCCTTAGTTGTGGAACAGAGACAGCTATTGTTTCCTACAGTTGCCCCTTAATGCTCTGTGACATTCCTGAACAATGGTGATTAAGCCCACTACGGGCTTAATCACCATTATTCAGGAATGTC
This sequence comes from Heliornis fulica, assembly GCA_013399135.1. NCBI lineage: Eukaryota > Metazoa > Chordata > Aves > Gruiformes > Heliornithidae > Heliornis > Heliornis fulica. Next base: position 132,736 of record VXBZ01008501.1, read on the forward strand.
ACAGAGTAGTGATTTTTTTGTTACCCCCACAGCAGTGCTAGCACATCAGGGTACAGCAGTGATCACAATGGACTTAGTGCACTGCAGACATCTGCTGTGACATGTGACTTGCTCCTCTTGGTTGCAGCTTCTAGAACAGCCCGGGTCACGTCATCATGTGGTGGCCATGGGGCAAATGAAGAGGGTCATTTTCTACGTGGGTGTGTTGCCCGAACCGAAGCCACTTCCCTTCGGCAGGTGGCTTTTCCAAATGCAGACAGGGCCTGGGTGGCTCAGGGTCTGGTGGGGCCTGAGGGCTGGTGCTGAAGCAGGGCAGCACCCCTGCAGCAGAAGTGCCTTTGCCTGCTGAGCTGTAGGCTTTCACAGCCTGCCCAGAGAGGTTGTGGAGTCTCCTTCCCTGGAGACATTCATGGCCAGTCTGGACGTGTTTCTGTGTGTCTTGATCCAGGTGATCCTGCTCAGGCAGGGGGTTGGACTGGATGATCTTTCAAGGTCCCTTCCAACTCCTGACATTCTGTGAATGTGTGATTCTGTAGCAGCCTCTCTGGCTGGACAGCTTGAATCTCCAGTGCTCTCTGTAAGCATTTCACTCCACGGAAAGGGAAAGGGATGAATAGCAGAGCGTATGCTGTAATCTTTGCCACTGTTTATATTTTGGAAACTTTAGTGGTCCAAGAAACTCTTTAGCTGCCTTGTTTAGATCTATGATTCCTACTTGCTACAGTGCTGATGTCTGCAGGAAAAATAGCTCTCACACTTAACAGCAGTATGCATGGTGCAGTTCTGTTGGAGTAAGGGGATCGCGCTTGGACGAGGCAGCAGCGTGTCTTTTGCCCATTAATCAAAATGATCACACAAGCAGTAATGCACAAGTTCAGAGCAGGCATCTCTCTGTGTGGCCAACGTGACATACACTCTGTGTTCCTTAACAGCAGGTTGCTGCTGTGTCTTGCCAGTCTCACTCATGCCACAGGCTCTGGAGAAGCAGCTGAAATGGAGAGCTGAGAGAATGAGCGGCTGAATGAGGCTGAATGAGGAAGGGAAGGAGGTACAGAGTGATGTTACTTGGGTTGTGGACATCATCACAGCTGATCAGACAAAAAGCAGTGAAGGTACTGCTGCTTTTGTGTAGAAGAGGAAATTATCTCATAAACCTGAATATAGGAAGTTCCACCTAAACATGAGGAGGAGCCTCTGTGCTGTGAGGGTGACAGAGCCCTGGAACAGGCTGCCCGGAGAGGTTGTGGAGTCTCCTCCATTCCTGGTGATACTCAAACCCCACCCAAACACTGTCCTGTGCAGCCTGCTCTGGGTGGTCCTGCTCGGGCAGGAGGGTTGGACTAGAGGGTCTCCAGAGGCCCCTTCCAAACCCTGTCATTCTGTGAGTCTAATCTACCCTGAGTGGGCATAAGCTCTTGAGAAGTAGAGCTCTCCACTGCCTGTTGTGTCCCAAAAGCATGAGAACTGCTGGAAGGGAATGTCCTGTGTTAGTGTAACTGGGTATTATAGATCACTTGAAAACCTGTTGCCTTTATGGATACTACCAAACTGTCATCCTTGCTGATGGAAGGAGTTGTTCTGGAAATTAACTGTGGGGTTGAAAACGATGGACTTTCCTTTATCGCTTCCAAAATGGGGAATGCTTTCCTGTACCTGGCAGTGACAAAGCCCATACATATGAGAAGAGGAGGTTTACATGCCAAAACAGATTCTGAACTATGCAAAAGGAAGACACAGCCAATCCAACAATTCTTACTGGTTGTAGTGGTGGCTGTCTAGGGTTTATAATTTACACACCAGTGTGCCTTAAAATAACGGGGATTGTTTCCCCTCCTCGTGGTCTAGGACCAGAGTTACTGAGCCTTTGTAGAGTTGTGAATAAAAAAATGGAAAAAAAAGAAAGAAAAAACAAAAGAGGAAGGAAAAGGTAGACCAGGATCTTCCTCTGCAGTAATGCAAACAGTAAGTAGACTGGGCTATCTTCAGAGAACAGATGTTTTACTTTCCCATACTGAATTCTAGCTTCAACCTCACTGAAAAGCATTTCCACGCAGAAGGAAACTGTCCTCACCTTGAAGCCTGCAGCCATGGGGAGTGCTATCTCCACGTTATTGAAAGCACAGCACGCTTCAGCCCCAAGATTCCAGTGCTCTTACTCACAGAATTAAATCTGATCCAGCCACAGATTCAGGGCAGGAGCAGTCCAGCTTAGTTATGTATGTGTGGATACTTTTTTTCCCCTTGGCTTCAAGTAGCACGTCCAGGACATGATGATTCTGGGGGTATTAAACTCTTCTGAGATGAAGCACAGTTTTTTATGCAGGTCCTGCCATGGTGGGACTTCATTTCTGCAATGCACCTGCAGGCTTCTCTGACAGTACTGCCAGAAACACAGGGTGAGCAGGAGGCATTGTAGTGGTTTCACTCTGGCTGAAGGCCAGACTCCCACCAAAGCTTCTCTGTCACTCCCCTCTTAGCTGGACAGGGGAGAAGATACATGTTGAGAGGCTTTGGAGTGAGATAAAGACAGGGAGAGATCATTGTGCAATTAGTGACATGGACAAAACAGACTCACCACAGAAGA
>VXBZ01008503.1:841-12464 GCA_013399135.1 Heliornis fulica
AAACTGCACCAGGGGAGATTTAGGTTACACATCAGGAAGAATTTCTTTACTGAGAGTTGTCAGGCATTGGAACAGGTTGTCCAGGGAAGTGGTGAGTCACCATCCCTGGAGGTATTTAAAAGGTGTGTGGATGATGCACGGAAGGATGTGATCTGGAGGTGGACTAGGCAGGGTTAGGCTGAGGTTGGACTATATGATCTTAAAGGTCTCTTTCAACCCAAGTGATTCTGTGATGCTGTGATTGTACAATGGCAGTACATGCCACAGCACGTGTTCCACCGTGGGTCTCAGATCACAGTATGCTTTCTAGAATGTCTGTCCACCACATGCATAGAGAATGGTTGAACTTGATCAAAACGGTCTTTTCCAACCTTGTGATCTGTGATTGTGTTTGCATCACAACTACTCCTGCTAGAGGTCAGCCCAGCCTGTTCATACACTGCAAGCATTGCTCTGACACATTCAAGTTTAAACTGTTGTTTTGTGTGAGAATCTGTTAGAGAAGGAAAACATCAGTCACAACTTAATCCCTAAAAATAATTCAAGAGAGAAGCACAGTCATGATGTATGTGTCATGGTAAAATACTACTTTGATTTTAATTTTATTTTTACTGAGAAGATGAAAAAGATAGATAATATATGATCTTGGTTTTATTATAGGAAATTAAAAGCAAATTATCTAGATTTCACTGAATAATTTCGCAAGATATAACCAGTGTATTTCAACGGCAGAGCTCTGAGGTGGTGTCAAGGCAACAGAAGTTGTGAAGAATGATAAAAGCCTGTTGGAATCTTAATGCTTTTTAAGATCCCAAAGAGGAAAGCTGATATATCGAGCAATTAATGCTAAGAAATGTCAGAAGGCAAGAGTTAGTTTCTTAGAAACATGCAAAACTGAAACAGCCCCACAGTCACTAGAGAAATGTAGTGAGTTTTTCCCTTGGAAACATAAAGGACCCTTTAATAAAAAATACAAACAATGCAGTAGAACTAGAACCTGATGAAATCTTACTTGCCACTGAGAAGAGGTGGCCCAAGTGCCAGAAAACAATACGAATTTGAATGATTTAATTTTTTTTATTATAAAATGCATTTTGTTGTTGTCTCTAGTGCTGGACCTGATAGTCTACTACATATAATGTTTTCCAGTCTTACCCACTTATTACCTGCAGCATCTATTTATGATGATTATTCCAACTCAAACGTCTTAAGAAGCCCAGAAAACAGTTTTCAGATGTGTTTTTAGCCTGTTAGTGACCCATTCAAAGTCACCATTGCTTTATTTGGCTTAAGCGATTAAAAGAGAGTATTAAGTAATAGCAAATAAAGTTCAGGAAAGAATTAGAGCATGAGGTTGTAGCATAGGGGTAACAACTAAATCTTCATTGGCACAACAGTGTCTTCTCCTCTACAAAACAAGAGCCCAAGACTATGCCCTGTAACATGAAGCAAGGCTACAAAAAAGGCAGAGACCAGCTATGCTGGAGAAAGGATGGAAAAGCAACAAAATCAGTTTGAAAGATTAAAACTATTAGGGCTTGAGACTGCAGATCAAGCAGAAGAGGTTAAAAAATGGGGATTGCTCAGACAAAAAAGGGCTGGGTCTTTATTTTGTTTTAAGAAAGAAGCAAGTTGAGCAGCATTCCAGTAATTAGTGGGGATTTTTTTTTTTCTATGCTAGTACTTCTGTGGAATTTCTTGCAATAAACAGCTCTCTTTTTTTTTAATAGGTGATATTCCAGGCTCTGGAAATATCTTCTAATTTGCCCTTAAATAATTTACCTTGATGTGCATGTTAATATGAAACTGTATCTTTCACCCTTTGTACAGTTTTTTTTTTACTGCCAAACAGCAGCAAAGTTTATTACACTTTGTTAAAGCTGTCTCCAGCTGGATAGAGAGAGATAACTGAAAGAACACAAACAAAACTTAGGAGCCCAAACTTATGCCAGCTTTTTTTTTTCTTTCCTCCTCCATTAGCAGCTTGTTCCACAGTGTTTCAGTTTTTCCAAGCTGCTCTTCACAATGATGCTCGTTTTTCTGATACTCTACTTGTCTTTTCCTTTGAATCAAAAAACTTTTCGGGGCCATCAGGAAATATGAAGAAAAAGCTCTATTTTTTTTTTTTCCTTCATTTTTGTAACTTATTTTCTGTCTGGCTGTGTATTTCACTGACTATAAGACAAAACTTTATAAAGCATTTTGTGATCTCTGGGTGGTAACTTCTCTATGGTGGTGTAATCCTACTGCATAACATTATATGTGTTCTCTCACTGTTTTGTTGGGTTGGTTTTTTCCTCTGGGATCAGTGTATTCTGAAAGAACAGTTCTTTTGGCATAGCCTCAGGGGAAACTTAAGATGAACTTAAAAGTACTATACTATCTGTAAAGGATTATTATATATTAATGGAAATACATTGAAGAGTAGAAGTATTTTAAATTAAATGCAGGTGTCCTTGGCTTGCTGCACGGCAGGTAATGGATCTGCTTTCCAGACAACTTCCTCATCTTGAGATCTAAGAAATTTTTTACATTGAGAATATTCAGTCACCAGGAGAAGCTTTCCAGGGAGCTGGTAGAGTCCCCACTGCTGGAGATTTCCAGTGTGACTGGACATGACACTAGACAATCTCATGTAGGCTCCCCTCGCCACCAAAGGTTGGGACAGATGATCTTTGGAGACTTCTGGGCTCTTCTATGGTTCTGTGATTATTGCATGGTAGGGCTGCAGGGAAAAATAATTTTTTTCTAGTATTTTCTTTAGTAGCAAATCCTGGGGCTGCTTTTTCCTAATCTTTATTGTGATTACTAGAGAATGAAAAAGTCCTACTTGGATTTTGCTCTTTAACTTAAGTACCTTAAAAGAATGGACAAGTTACATATGCTGAAGTTTCAGTACTCGGCCTCGCTTTTAGTAGATGAACCAGCTTTTGCAGAACATCTGAGACTTGGGCCAGGAGCTCTCTAATGACCTTTACATTCCTGAAATTTCTAAGATAAAGTAATTAAAAAAAAATATGCTTACTTTCCATACAGAAGTGCAATGGGATAAACCATCCTCAATCACGTCCCGTCAGTAACCCTCCTGCTCTAAAATGTATAAATTACAGGTGAAATGAGGCTTTTATGTTAGTGGAGGGGAAATGGGAGGCTNGCAGGGTCTGGGGGCTATTTACCCCCCACTGCTCTCAGGGTATTTAATTTCTCTTCAGTGGGTGTCAGGAGTAGTGAAAGCACCGAGGGTGTCAGTCAGCTGAGAAGGTGTGCAGGGCTCTGGGTGCACTGAGGTTTGCACCACTGCAGCCACCACACTGACTGAAAAAGACCCCGGGGTTTGTGTGGGGTTTATGCCCCTAAGTGTGCTGTAATTGGGGGGGTGGGGGAGAAGAGAGAGGTGAAATGAGGCTTTTATATTAGTGGAGGGGAAATGGGAGGCTGAAACTCTGCCAAATTTTCATTTTTTTTGAGTTTCACTTCCACGGAGAGACCTTGGTAACCTCTAGAAACAAAGTCTAGAGCAAATAGCTACATGCCCAATCAGGGGGAGACCCCCGTGCTGCAATACCTGGCCGTTGTTCAGAGGAGCCACGTTAGCACAAGAGCACAGTGACCCACAGAACTGGGTAAAATCTGCATGGGATTCATCAGATTCTGTGGAGATAACGGGATCTGTGGGATTCTGTAACTTAAGACATTCACAGCCTGCTTATGCTGTGACTAGGTAGGGTTTTTAAGCCTGTCAGGGGTAAAAGTGCTGCAGAAGACTTGGTGAGGCATTTGAATATGTATTCAGACACTAATTAAAAAGCTCCCCAGCACTTCTGAAGGTAATCAGAGTATATCACAGCTATATTGTCTTCCCCCAGTAGTGTGATAATAGATCTGTGAACAAGATGTGCTTTTTTTTTTGTAGGATGAGGCTCTTTGCTTGCCAAAGGGAAATGGAGACAAAAGCAATCTGTTCCTTCCTTTTTTAACTTAACACAGCAGACTTTTGTGGTGGGGATGTATGTGAGCAAGAGGGTTGGGTGTGATGCTTGGGAAGAAGTAATTCAAGAAAAATCCTGCCAGCAACTCTAGAACCAAGCAAAGGTCTAGATACCAGCTGAAGGAGCAGTCCTGCAGCTGGAGGAAGTGTTCTGCATGGATAGGACAGACCCAGGGCTGCAGAGGCTGGTGGTACCCCTGGGATGGAGGGGATCACACTGGTTCAGCTGGAAATCCTCAGGGATGGGTGGCAGAATGTGTCCTTTTTAGTGGTCACTATCATGAGCTGGTTTTGGGAGGCTGAATCACGTAAGGGGAGAAGAGGAATTTGGAAAAGCCGTTTTCTCCTCTGCATGAGTGATAGCGTGCCCACTAATGGCAGCAAAACCAAATACCTTCTGCTTAAAACACTACAAAAACAAACACAGAAATTCCTGACAGTCTCATCTAGTGTGCAGCTAGGAGGGTGCTGGTGCTGGGACCTGGATGGGAGCATATTTCCTCTGGGTGTCCTCTTTAGCCTGTGTGGATTCTTGACTGGTTCCCTGGTGCACCAACATCTCCTGCCCTTTGAGCATCTCTTCCTAGGAGCACTCCTCTTCCTCTCTGTCACTGAGGCTTTTGCCTTTCTTTCTTGTGAAGTCTGGCTCAATGTCACTTTCTCTTGCTGAAATCCCATCTAGTCCCTGGTGTCACAGAGGGACATGTTCTTTGGTGGTTCAGGCTTTACCTTCAGGCTCCAAAGCAGGCAGTTGTTTTGTCTCCAAATGCAATGGCAGGTGCAGAAGAAGCACATTTCTTTACCCTGCTCACACCTATCGCTCTTCCTACAGGTTCTTCAGCACTCCATGCACAACATTTCCACCTCTCATAAGACTATTTGCTCTTGCAGGAGGGACTACACTTCATGTAGGCAGTCTTGAACTGGCTGAGTTACTCCAAATTGTTTATCAGCTGTAGAAGGAAATAGTAAATGAAGATAACTGCTTGTACTAAATGAGTTTTATGCTGCCACAACTTGAATGTTGCCATCGATAGCCAGGTTTAAGTGTAGCTGAGATGCATCCCTAGAGATTTTTTTTTCCATGCACAACAGGCCTTGTGGTGTAAGAGATTATCTTGCTTTGCTTAACAAGTTACACAGTGCTTGCTGTCACAGGGCACACTGTCCCAGCTCAGGACACAACTGTTTTAAGGATATAAACAATAACACTGGAAAATGGCTGTGGACTGTGAGGGGGGCAGACAGATACATCAGACAGGAGAGATGTGAAGGGATTTTCCACATTAGGGCTACTAGAAGCAAAATAACAACTTAGGCATGTATTTGCTGTTAGTTGTCTTACTGTCACTTATTTTGTGCTTATGATTCCATTCAGAGTTCTTTTACAGCTATTATTCTGAAGTGCCTGATTGGACAGGTTTCTTGACATCAGAAATAAACTAGGGTAGACACAAGTTCATCACTAGTATTACCACGTCATGTTGGAGAGATGCTTTTGAAGTCAGGCAAACATCTGGAAATATCCACTCTGATAGAAGCTTCAGCTTGGATACCTCCATGAAACCATACCTACAGCCATGAACTTTTGCCCTCATAGCTGTAATAGCTGGAGGTATCATTTATGGCCAGTGGGTTTTTGTTGACTAAATCTCATGTGGGGCACTTATATCAGGAAAAATGTGTTTTTCCATGTATGGTGTGTTGTGATTTAACCTGGCCAGCAGCTACAACAACCACACAGAGGTTTTCTCACTCTTCCCTACCAGTGGGATGGGGGAAAAGAATTTGAAATGGAAAAGGAAAAAAATAGAATAGGGCAAAAGAAAAAAGGAAGTAATGCTACTACTACTACTAATAATAATAATAATAATAATAATACACAAAACAAGAGACACACAGCACAATTTCTCACCACCCAGAGTTGATGCTCCAACAGACCCTGAGCTGATCTGCCTCTCAGCCTAACCCCCACTTATGCACAGAACATGACATTGTATGGTATGGATGTCACTTGGACAGTTTGGGTCAGCTGTCCTGGCAGTGTCCCCTTCCAGCTTCTTGTGTACTCCCAGCCTTTTCATTGGCAGGCCAGTAGGAGAAGCTGAAAAGTCCTCTACTGCTGGGCAACACCTGCACACATCAGTGTGCTATCAACATCATTCTCATCCTAAGTCCAAAACACAGCACTGACCAGCTGCTAGGAAGAAAAATATTTCTAAGCCTGACTAAACCAGGACACAGTGTCCCCAAAGGATGGGAAAATGTGGGGATGGGGAAATGTGGAGATCCCTGTGGGACCAGCAGGGCAGGGGCTTCCCCGGCCAGGGTCTGTCCCACCACCACCAGTGAGGGAACTGGGCAGGCAGGGTGGCAGCCAGATGCAGACTTCAAGTCTGAGGTATTGAGCTGCTCCATGGAGATGGGGACAGGCTGAGGCCAGGCTGGTGTGTCAGCCTGTGGGTAGAGGTCAGGATCAGGCCTGATGAGGGGAACCAGGGTAAGAGCCCCATGATCACCACGTCTATGGGCTTGAATTGGGGGTCATTCAGGTAGGGTTGGTCAGAGCCCTTAAGGCTGATTGGTGTCCTCAGGACCATGACATATGGTATTGTTTGCTTGGGTCCTCCAGGGAGAGAGAACAGCGTCAGGCAGTTCAGGTTGTGCCATTGTCAGATGCATGTTGCCAATATGCAATAGATGAATCACCTTCATTTGGGTGTTCAGCCAGCATCCCACCAGATGCAGGTCTCTGGTAAGATGAAGTAGTGTCTGACCTGGACTCACTGTCATGCTCTCAGGAACCAGGAGATGCTGGCTGCTGAGGAAAGAAAGAGCAGTTGATGGAGTATATCCCTCAAGCTTAGCATGGCTGAGGGTTTGTGATAGGCACTGGCTGCAGCTCTCTTTGCTGGATGTGTTACAAAGGGTGTTCTTCCCTTCAAAGCAAGGTTTCCTTATCTTTGAATAATTTGAATAAGGAGCAGAGCTGAAAAGCATGATTTCTAGCATCAGCCTTGTGCCAAGGCCCCTCTCTTGCATGTAATGGATGCACCTCCATCATGATCTCTGATGCCCAGGTTCATGTATAGAGTGACAAGCAACTGGAGGGATCTGTTTCTCACTTTCCTATCAAAACTAAATGTTTCCCCTTGGAAACACCCCCACACCATGCCTCTACCCCACAGCTGCAACAGAAGGGGCGAGGAGCTAGATAGAAATGTCTCCAAAAACCAGGAATAAACCTTGTAACACCAATGTGGTGTTGGAAGGCAGGCATTCCTTCTGAGGAATTCCAAGGAATTTGAAGATGGAATTGCAGTGCTGGATGCATGGGGACAGCACCACCTAGCATGCCTACCACACAATCAAAACATGCAGGTTATATAAAGATATACATATTTATTATATTTCCTGGAGAAAGCTCTTTTATGATAATGTTTTATTGGAAGTTACCTGCATAATTCTCCTCCCTGTCACTCATGCTCAGTGACTTGAATTGGTGGTCCTCAAGGGTCTCTGGTGGTTGCACACCTGTGTTCGTGGACATGCACAGTGTCATCAACCTTCTGCAATGTAATTCACCTATCCAGAATGACCTACTTCACAACAATGTACCTTGACCTGTTGCCAAGATGGGGTAGGCCTGTACAAGAAGTGCAGCAGCATTGTTCATGGCCATGGTCAGCTTCACCACCCATTACCTCATCCACCATCATCTATTACTTTAGTTACAAATTCCCACATCAAGCAAGCTAATTTTGATTACTCTGGTTACAGAAAGGGCTTTATACATGATTTTACGCTGCCTTGATGAGCACATTCTTCCCAGTGCTCCTTCTTCTGCCTCAGAGCACCCCATATCAGCCCATATCACCCCATATTTGCCTAACTGGTTACCTGTGCACTCAGACATGCAGCACTGCCTACTCTGGTTGCTCCACCCTTTCCACTTTGTGTTCCTTCTCCCTTCCTTTGGAACTGGGCAGTGCAAATAATTTGCAGACTCAGCATTTCAGTGGCAGTGTGTCTGTGTGGCAGGGATGTGGCTTTTGTGCACGCAGGGAAAGGTTTACAAGCTGCCAAGTTTCATTTTTACAGCTGAGTTCAAAAAAGTTTCGTTTTCTGTCTCATGACAGGGTTGACAAACATAAAACCCTGGCCTGCACACAGATGTAGCAAAGGATGTCCTGTCACTGCTGAGGTCAGAGTCCCTTTCAAGCCAAAGAGCAGTGTCTTCCAGTTTCTGTACCAGCATTGGGGTGGGTTGGTCCTTGGTTTCTGTGTGCTGAAGTGAAACACCTCTAAATAACAATGAGAGGGAGTTCAGAGGCTGCATGCAGTGCCAGATAGATCCATCCCCAGCAGCCACTTGTTCCTCTCACCATTTATATTCTGTTGACTCACACGAGGACTTTTGCCTGAATAACAACTGCAAAATCCCACCCATGGAATTTGATTTCTTTCAGTCACTTAACAAACACCATGCAATTTTCCTGCCTTGTATTGAGGAAGGTCCAAACCAACAAAGCCAGCTGCCCTGGCTGTGCCCCCTCCCAAGACCTCACCCACCCCCAGCCTGCTGGTGAGTAGGAGAGACAACCTTGGTGCTGTTACCACTACCTGGCTCCCCACCAATCCACAGCACAGCATGATGGGGACTGATGGAAAGGTTGGGGAAGTTAATTTCATCCCAGCCAGACACAATATAATCTCCACCCCTTATTCCATACCATATGCATCATGCTTGGTTCCAGATAATGTAATATGTGTATGCACACATGCATATATATTTCCTCTAACCATCCCACTGTATTTAATTTTCGTTACTGAAATCTGTTCTTACTGACACTCACAAGTTAAACTACATGGTGAAACCATCTTTATATCCAACTTAGAGATTTATACATTCTCACTACTATCCCCTGTCCTTTAACAGATAGATAATTACTCTCCCATTCCATATGCTTCCTCCATACCTTGAAATGCTCATGAAAACAGGCTGTTAGTTGGGGCCCATCTGTCAAAATAGGTGCTTAGGACAGGAGAAGCAGTATGTTAGATGGTTGGGCACCAACACTGGCTTGATATGGGTCATCATTGCACTCTTCTGGTTCCTCACAAAACTGACTATTGTTTCAGGTCATTCCTGCTGTATTACTTCCTGCAGCATAATAGTCATGTCACAGGTTATATTTACCCCCAAGGCTAAACCTCCTTCAGTCACACACCAGATCTCTCCATCCTTCTGCATTACCCACAGAACACACACAGACCCATCACAGAATCACAGAATCACAGAACGTTAGGAGTTGTAAGGGACCTCTAAAGATCATCTAGTCCAACCCCCCTGCCCAAGCAGGATCATCTAGAGTAGATCACACAGGAATGCATCCAGATTGGTCTTGAATGTCTCCAGAGAAGGAGACTCCACAACCTCTCTGGGCAGCCTGTCCCAGTGATCTGTCACCCTCATAGACAAAAAGTTTTTCCTTACATTCACATGGAACTACCTATGTTCCAGTTTGGACCCATTGCTCCTTATCCTATCACTGACCATGACTGAGAAGAGTCTGGCTCCGTCCTCCTGACACTCACCCTTAACATATTTATAGACATTAATGATATCTCCCTCAGCCTTCTCTTCTCCAAACACCCAGGTCCTTGAGCAAAGGCAATCTCAGAAATTGTCCTTTTCCCATGAGAGGAGCAATTCACAGCACCTTCCTCAGCCACTTACCCATGTATACTGCAGAGACCTTATCTCCTCCCACAGTAGGTAGGGGTTTTGTTTGGGCAGGACCAGGACAGTTAGCAGATCCTGGGGCGTTGACCAGCCAAGTGGCTTGTGCTAAATTTGTATCCCAGTGCTTCCATGCTCCATTGCCCAACCATCTCAACATAGTGTTTAACTATCTTGTATCTGTTATCATATCTCTCAGTGTTTCCAGAGGCTTGTGGGTCATAGGGGGTGTGATACACCCACTCAGTGCCGTGTTTCTTTGTCCAGGAGTTTATGAGGTTATCTTGGAAACGAGTCTCATTGTCTGATTCAATTCTTTCTGAGGTATCATGTTTCCAGAAAATTTGTGTTTCAAGGACTAAAGTGGTGTTTCCAGCAGTGGCATGCTTGACAGGGTACATTTCTAGCCAACCAACAGTTGCTTCCACTGTTGTGAGTGTGTAGTGCTTATGTTGGTATGTTTATGGCAGTGGTCCAATATAGTCAATTTTCTGGGCCTTGTCATACCAAAAACCCAGCCACCAACCTCTAATCCTTGGAAATTTTACTCCTGTGGCTCACTTGATTGCAGCACACATTTCACAGTCATGAATGACCTGTGTGATGGCCTCCATGGAGCAGGTCCACCACTTGATCACAAGCCCATCTGAATGTTGCATTTCTCTCTAGATGTCCCAATGCTTCATGGTACCGTTGAGCTACAAATAGCTCACCCCTATGCTCCCAGTCCAGGTACACTTGAGCTGCTTCAATTTTGACACCATTGTCTATATGTTCAATGTTTCTGCAGTAGTGCAGCCTTTGGGCATATGAGTATCATGACATACCTTTAGAGCCATGCTTTCTACCTTGGCAGGACACTTTCCCTGGTCAAGCTCATTGCATGGCCAATACTACCCACTTACTCCATGTAGTGCTAGTTGTGTGATGTATTAAGAAGGACATGGACCAGTTGGAGAGGGTCCAGAGGAGGCCACAAGGATGATAAAGGGGCTGGAGCACCTTTCCTACGAGGACAGGCTGAGAGAGTTGGGGCTGTTCAGCCTGGACAAGAGGAGGCTCCGGGGAGACCTTCTAGCGGTCTGCCAGTACCTCAAGGGGGCCTACAAGAAAGATGGGGAGAGGCTGTTCAGTAGGGCCTGTTGTGACAGGATAAGGGGTAATGGTTTTAAAATAGAGGGAGGGGGATTTAGATTGGATATTAGAAAAAAGTTCTTTGCTGTGAGAGTGGTGGAGCACTGGAACAGGTTGCCCAGGGAGGTGGTGGATGCCCCTGGATCCCTGGAGACGTTCAAGGCCAGGTTGGATGAGGCCCTGAGCAACCTGATGTAGTTGGGGGTGTCCCTGCTTCTTGCAGGGGTGTTGGACTGGATGACCCCTGGGAGTCCCTTCCAACCCTAATCATTCTATGATTCTATAGAGGGGATGTTTGGTTTTAACATGCAGTATAGCACAGTAAAAGTGGTGCCAAGAGGAGAGATGCTTCTGTATCAACAACTTCTGAAATGTCTCTTTCCTTCTTGTTAGCTGGTGGAGACATAGTTGCTATCCTGTTGATTATGTTTGTAGGCACACAATGCCATCCAATCCTGGCATTTTATTTCCAAGAACTGAATGTCCTGTGCATGTCCCTTGACCTGTTTATGGAGAAACCAACTTTCAGAAGAATCTGAATTATTCTTCTTCCCTTCTCAAATGCTTCTTCTGCCTTGTTGCCCCACAAAATGATGTCATCAGTCTACTGTAAAAGTTCAGGGGCATCACCGTCCGTGCTCCAATGCAGTTGGAACCCTGTCTGGAGGCCAGACTCCCACCAAAGTCACTCTATCACTCCCCTCTTAGCTGGACAGGGGAGAAAATACATGCTGAGAGGCTTTGGAGTCGAGATAAGG
>VXBZ01008503.1:21279-35582 GCA_013399135.1 Heliornis fulica
CCAACTGGTCCATGTCCTTCTTGTGTTGGGGGTTCCAGAACTGGACACAGTACTCCAGGTGAGGTCTCACAAGGGCAGAGTAGAGGGGGAGAAGAAGACTTGTTGTCTTACCTCCCCGTGTAGATGGGACCTATTTTTCTTCAATCTAGTCTATAGCCAGGAATTACATGAGTTTCTTGGTGGTTCCCTGGAATTAGGGAGATGATGTTTGGATTGCAGACATCATCAGATAGCGTTTATTAGTTTAATTAAAAACAACTTTTGGCAGGGATACAGTTAATTTTCTTCCTGGCAGCTGGTGTAATGCCGAGATTGGGAGTTGGGATGAGAGCAGTGCTGATAACACACCGNTTGGGAAGTGGTGGTTGAATTCCTGGGTGTGTGTTGGGAAGTGGTGGTTGAATTCCTGGGTGTGTGTTGGGAAGTGGTGGTTGAATTCCTGGGTGTGTGTTGGGAAGTGGTGGTTGAATTCCTGGGTGTGTGTTGGGAAGTGGTGGTTGAATTCCTGGGTGTGTGTTGGGAAGTGGTGGTTGAATTCCTGGGTGTGTGTTGGGAAGTGGTGGTTGAATTCCTGGGTGTGTGTTGGGAAGTGGTGGTTGAATTCCTGGGTGTGTGTTGGGAAGTGGTGGTTGAATTCCTGGGTGTGTGTTGGGAAGTGGTGGTTGAATTCCTGGGTGTGTGTTGGGAAGTGGTGGTTGAATTCCTGGGTGTGTGTTGGGAAGTGGTGGTTGAATTCCTGGGTGTGTGTTGGGAAGTGGTGGGTGAGTTCCTGGGTGTGTGTTGGGAAGTGGTGGCTGAATTCCTGGGTGTGTTGTGCTTGTGTGTGTGGGCTGAGAGGCTGGGCAGTTTGGGGTTTTGTGCAGTGGCCCGGGGTCTTGCATAGCATAGGCTTTGGGTGCAGAGAAATTGGGCTGTTCATCACTTGCTTTGTGTGTGTTTTATTAATATATACTATCTTCCTTTTTGTATGTATGTATCTTGTTAAACTGCTTTTGTCTTAACCGATGACTTCTGTCACTTTTGCTCTTCTGATTCTGTCCCCCATCTCACTGAGGGTGGAGTGAGCAGCTGCCTGGTGCTTTATTGCCAGACAGGGCTAAAGCACAACAGTCCTTTTTTGGCACCCAATGTAAGGCTCAAAGGGTTTAGATGACAACAGATCTGCCCAGAGGATGTTAAATTAGTTGGAAGCATACATTATATTAGTTTAATAGTTGTGGGACACAATGCTAAGTATATTCATGCATTTTTATTGGTGATTTAATCTTACTCAATAGCACTGAGATTAGTGAGCTTTGGTTTTCAAACTTTCAGGTTTTTGCAGGTAATGGAAATGGCTTCTCATCATAAAATCCACCTGTGAAGGGTGATTCTGTGCAAAGCTTTAGTGTTGGGTTTTTCTTTTGTCTGTGATGTCGATGTGCTGTTTCTCAGAGCACACAGTAGCTGTTTTTCCACTTGCACTGGTTTCCTTTACCTAGCTGTCTGACCATGTCTTAATTTCCATGTGCTGAACCAGATTGTACAGTTTTAATGATGAACTTTGGTTTTGTTTTCAATCACTTGCAGTCAGTGCCTGTTTCAACCTTTGTTCTCTTCTGGTGCTCGCTATAGTCCTTTTGTTAACTGTTTTAAAGCTGATTCGAGGTCTTAATGCACTACTAATATACTTAGGTTACAATATTTTCACACAATATTTGAGTTTTAGTGCAGTTTTGTACACATTTGATTATTGATTGTCTAGTCAAAGAGGCTGGGCAAAGTAGTTATAAATATAAAAAAATATGGAAAGGAGTTTTTGGTTTAATTGAGATGTATAGCTTCGTGTATGTCTTAAGTATATGAACTCTGTTCTCTGGGATTTCCTCCCACATGTGTGTGCACACATGTAAATAATTTGGAATCTTAATATAAAAATATGGTTTATATCTTGAGGACAAAAGCTGAAAAAAATGCATACTGGTGGTAGATCTGGTTATGTGACACTGATTAAAAATTAGATGTGGATTTGAGTCATCAATGGTGAAGACGAAGCTGTCACCTGAGTGACCTGAGTTATATTTTAAACCAGCAACTGCAGCAAACAAAAAAGATGTGCTCTTTTGTTCCCCTTTTCAAATATGGAAAAAACTAAGGTGAGAACTTTAGTGGATTTTAAGGAAAAGAGTTTCTCATAAAATAATGCTTCTAGGTTATGTAGAGATATGATGAGGGGCAATGGTTTTAAACCAGAGCAGGGTAGGTTTAGATGAGACATGAGGAAGAAGCTCTTCACTATGAGGGTGATGAGACACTGGCACGTGATTCCCAGGGAGGTGGTGGGCACCACATCCCTGAGATATTCAAGGTCAGGCTTGATGAAGCTCTGAGTAGTCTCACCTAATTAAAGGTGTCTCTGCTTACTGCAGGGGGGTTGGACTAGATGACCTTTAAAGTTACCTTCCAACCTAACACATTCTGTGATTCTATGCTTAACTTTTTGTTCTTTTCAATCAGCATGGATGCCATGGAATATGCACAACTTATGAGACAAGCTGGGAACCAGGATTTTAAAAATGGAAATTACTCTTTGGCCATCAGAAAGTATGATCAAGCTCTCCATACACTTAGCCACTTAATGCAATGGGTCCCGTAAGTATTTGTGAATTACAAAGTACAAATCATAAGACAAGTCTAAAGTTTGTGCAGCACCACAAGTTAACTCAGAGCTGACACCTGATTTTCTTGTATCTTTTGTCACACTCTTTAGTGCACAAGTTTTGTAATTAAAGAGGAATTGCTGTTCCTGATATATGTGAGTCACTCTAGTGACTGTAATATGTAATTGCAGCTGAAATTATTTTTCCATAAACCATATAATTTTCTGTTAAATTACTGATGTTCCTTAGTTGACATGCTCTGAATTAATCTTGCTGTGATTCTTCCACGTACTGGTCATGTCTATGGCCTGTTTTTACATGGGTCATCTGATTACCTTTAAAATGATCCATTCAAGTTACTTTGTTCTTGTTATTTGGTCTTTCTAAATGTTTTCAGATTTATTTAAAAATAATTTTTGGCAGAAGAGTTGCTTGGATATTTCAAAATGTTAAATACTTGTTTTCATCAATTAATATCAGCTGCTAATGTTGTCAATGATTAAATAAGTATAACTATTAAAAGTTCAGTATCACTATGTATTAAGATTGCTATTAAGCTAATTTAACTACAGCCACTCATTTTGACTTCATCATTCAGACTATGTAGTAAAAGAGATCTGGAGCATATTCAGGGAGTAAGACTGAATGAGGACACAGCCAAGCAGGCTACCTCCAGCCCTTACCCCTTGCAGGCAGTGGGCATTCATCATACCACAGGCATCCACTTCAGAGCATCTGTCTCCTTTCCCCTTGGCTCGACAGGATTTGCTTGCATGCCAGAGTGTGCTCTGAAATCATCCAGCATGCTTGAAACAGCTTTATTCAGTGTAGATGGAAGGAAGATGAAGGATGCAGCAATGTAGCCTGTCTGTACCTTGTGAGTGCAGGCAAGACAGGCTCTCCAGGCTCCCCAGTAGTGTTGTCCTGCAATTTGTGTGTGACCCTAGAAACTCTTTCAGATGCTTTATATACTAATATATCATTTTCTCTTAAAATCTCTTTTATTTCTTAACTGGTATAAATGTGGGCAATTCTGTCAACTTCAACTGGTGATGTAGTAAAAGCATTGAAGTTTTTTGTGACCAAAATGTGTCTAGCATTCTTTCCACCTGCCAGCTTCCATTTGTGTGTCTGTTCTCTCCTGTTCTTGGCCTGGCTTTCACCAGACCTATCTAGGTGTGTCGAGGTGATCTAAACTCTTTCTAAATCCTCATTCTGTGTTACTCCATTGGGTTGGCTTTCTGCTTCAGAAGAGACCAGGATATCACCAAGGTATCATTTAGGATGTCACTAAGATTTTATAGCTGATGTTCAAATTGTCTTTATTTTTACAGCTCCAATTTACCTCTTAACTTTGGTTGGTGGGTGTTACGTACACTTTTTTTTTTCTTGTTGCTAATTGTAATGTATGATGTGCCCTTTTTCTTGTGAATAAAAAGTGAAACTAAAGACATATTTTCAGGTGTTTCAGGGACATAGCTGTGTTACATTGCAACAAATCAACTGCCTTGTACAATCTTGGTAAATGGACAGAAGCAGTGTGTTCAGCCTACCAGAGTTTGCACTGGGATCCGGAGTATGTTAAGGTATTAGATGTTTAAACTGGCAGTTTTTATACACTTTTTGAAACAAATATCAATGTGTTTTTATAGTGTCATTGTTTTGAGGTGTAATAAGCTAATACAGCATAAAATTATAGATGTTTGACTCTGTGCACGAGCATCGGAATTACTAATAGTGTAGTGCCTTCAGTAAAATGAAGCAGCTCTTTTATGCACCAGGTGTTGGTTCTTTCTGTGTCCCAACCAGAGAGGCACCAGTACTTCCAAGAAACATAACTATTTTATTAATATCCCAGAAAAGAGGATAGAAAATAATAAAATCTCACGTGCCATTGTGTTGTTGGAGACCCAGGAACCCAGCATGCTGGGCGGTGGTGAGGTTCACCAGCTCTGTGCTCACCTGTGGTCTTGGGTAGCCCAGATCATGGTACAGATTCATCATATACTGAGAGCAGTCAAGTCTGGTGTGGGGACCTAGCTTTGAAGGCTCCCTTTACATGTTAATAAGCCTGTGGTTCCTGGGAACCTGTGGTGATCAAGGTTGTATTGTATTTCCAGTGGACAGAACAATACACTACACGTACATTTGTGATTAAGTAAACATTAATGAGGTACACAATGACTCAAATTCTCATCTGTAAAGAATTAGTAATGCTTATACAGTATTTATGATGGAGGGATACACTTGGATTGGTTTTCATGTACAATAAATAGACTCCTAGAACAACCACTATGGACTCAGGGAGACAATAACAGAAGTAGCTTGGTTTAGATACAGTAAAATTGCATGCAAATGTAAATTTAACTTGCTCCTTACTGCAAGTTTGAATAAACTTACCTGGTTTGAATAAACTGACTTCACTGTGACTCTGAGCCTGTACAACCTCATTCAGTGATGAATATAAATGTGGTCAGGTGCCATTGGCTGAGGAATACACGTGTTATGAGAAATACTGTAAAATGCAAGTGACATTAGCATATATTCCGGACCTCATGTCCAAAAAAACAAAACAAAAAATCATCTCTTTGGAGAGGGTTAAAATTCTAGTTGTTTGCTGTATGTCTTTCACCTTGTAGTTATTTTCCAGTTTTTGTGTTCCAGGATTTATCACACTTTCATAGCATCTGCTATGATATCTGCATGTAAATTTCAAAAGATGCTTATTACACTTTTGTATCTGTGTGTAAGAAGCTGTAAAAATAATGCTACATGCCATTTTTCAGCAGAATTAAATTTAGAAAAAAAAAAGAAGGATAACATTTCTTTTTGTAGTAAATATCTTTGGATATTTTTGCAGAAATGATCTTTCTTTGTTCTTTTTTCCCTCAGGCTTATTATAGAGCTGGCCACTCACTGATCATGGTATCTGACTCTTATGAGGCAATCTCTATGTTTCATAAAGGTTTGGTTCTCCTCAGTGCTTCTGAAGATCAAACTCAGGTTGCTGATTTTGTAGCGGGAATCTTCATAAGTGTCAATGGTAAACTCAAAAGCTTAACTTTTTTAAGAACCTTTAAGTAATGATGGCAACACGTGTCCTTGGTTGGGCATCCTTGGTGAGATCATTCATTTGGTCTTTATTGCAGCAGGTCTGTTTCAGGGTCATGTATATATTGAGTGGCCTAGTCAAAAGGGAATCTGGCCTATCTGTATTACTGTGTGGTGGGTTTTTTTGAGCAGTATCCACCCCATGTCTCCCTGCCCTCTCCTCAATGTCTTCTCTGCTTGCTTTTTTTGTCTGGTTCATCGGCTTTGCCTGGTGGGACCTACAGGTGTGCCAGGAGATTTTGGGTTGTGCCCCTCCTGCATTGACTTGAACATGTAGCTCTGTGTGAAGGACTTGGACTGGCTTTAGCAGCGTCCATAGCCAGGCTCATCCACAAGTGGAAGAACTGCTGCAAGGTTCACAAAGTCTTGGGGCTTAGAGGTGTTTTTTGAGTGTGAGGATTTTTCCCCCTGCCTTGTTTAATGATCACAGAATCACAGAATCATAGAATTTTTAAGGCTGGAAATGACCCCTAAGATCATCCAGTCCAACCATTAACCAACCGCCACCAAGTCTACTCTTAGACCATGTCCTCAAGCACTGCATCCCCCCGTCTGTTAAACCCCTCCAGGGATGGGGACTCAACCCCCTCCCTGGGCAGCCTGTTCCAAGGCCTCATGACTCTTTCAGTACAGAAGTTCTTCCTAAGATCCAACCTAAATTTTCCCTGGTGCAACTTGAGGCCATTACCTCGAGTTCTGTCGCCTGTTACTGGGGAGACCAACCCCCACCTCACTGCAACCTCCTTTCAGGGAGTTGTAGAGAGCAATAAGGTCTCCCCTCAGTCTCCTCTTCTCCAGACTAAACACCCCCAGCTCCCTCAGCCTCCTCGTAGGGCCTGTTCTCCAGACCCTTCCCCAGCTCCCTCAGCCTCCTCGTAGGGCCTGTTCTCCAGACCCTTCCCCAGCTCCCTCAGCCTCCTCGTAGGGCCTGTTCTCCAGACCCTTCCCCAGCTCCCTCAGCCTCCTCGTAGGGCCTGTTCTCCAGACCCTTCCCCAGCTCCCTCAGCCTCCTCGTAGGGCCTGTTCTCCAGACCCTTCCCCAGCTCCCTCAGCCTCCTCGTAGGGCCTGTTCTCCAGACCCTTCCCCAGCTCCCTCAGCCTCCTCGTAGGGCCTGTTCTCCAGACCCTTCCCCAGCTCCCTCAGCCTCCTCGTAGGGCCTGTTCTCCAGACCCTTCCCCAGCTCCCTCAGCCTCCTCGTAGGGCCTGTTCTCCAGACCCTTCCCCAGCTCCCTCAGCCTCCTCGTAGGGCCTGTTCTCCAGACCCTTCC
This sequence comes from Heliornis fulica, assembly GCA_013399135.1. Taxonomy (NCBI): domain Eukaryota; kingdom Metazoa; phylum Chordata; class Aves; order Gruiformes; family Heliornithidae; genus Heliornis; species Heliornis fulica. The sequence goes on from VXBZ01008503.1 coordinate 28,299, forward strand.
CCAGCTCCCTCAGCCTCCTCGTAGGGCCTGTTCTCCAGACCCTTCCCCAGCTCCCTCAGCCTCCTCGTAGGGCCTGTTCTCCAGACCCTTCCCCAGCTCCCTCAGCCTCCTCGTAGGGCCTGTTCTCCAGACCCTTCCCCAGCTCCCTCAGCCTCCTCGTAGGGCCTGTTCTCCAGACCCTTCACCATCCTCGTTGCCCTTCTCTGGACACGCTCCAGCACCTCAACGTCCTTCTTGAAGTGAGGGGCCCAAAACTGGACACAGTACTCGAGGTGAGGCCTCACCAGTGCAGAATACAGGGGGATTATCACCTCCCTGCTCCTGCTGGCCACACCGTTCCTGATCCAAGCCAGGATGCCATTGGCCCTCTTGGCCACCTGGGCACACTGCTGGCTCATGTTTAGGCGGCTGTCAACCAACACCCCCAGGTCCCTTTCTGCCAGGCTGCTCTCCAGCCACTCCTGCCCCAGCCTGTGACGTTGCCTGGAGTTGTTGCGACCAAAGTGCAGGACCCGGCATTTGGCCTTGTTGAACGTCATATTGTTGGCCCCAGCCCAACCATCCAGCCTGTCCAGATCCCTCTGCAGGGCCTTCCTACCCTCCAGCAGATCCACACTCCCACCCAATTTGGTGTCATCTGCCAACTTACTGAGGGTGCATTCAATCCCCTCGTCCAGATCATCTATGAAGACGTTGAACAGAACTGGTTCCAACACTGAGCCCTGGGTGGCAGATGATGACTGGCAGCTGATAACAAAATGCCTTATCAATTGGGTAGCCAGGGATACTTACCCCCAAATTTGGAATTCTGACAAGTATTAATCAGTACTAAAACTGCCACTGTGTGATGAACTAATTTAGTTGGAGACCCTGACTTTAAAAGTGCTGTGTACACTGAAATAGTTTCCTTGATTGCTTATTCTTGCAGATGAACAAGTCTTTCCACCAACTTTCCCACCTGCATATCATTATATTTTCAGTGCAAGGTTTGATGCACTGATTTGGCAAGCGGTGATAGAAAGGTTGGCCCAGAAAGGGAAGTGGCGGGTAAGTATATCTGAGCTACTGACTGCTGCATGGTGGGCACTCAGCTCACGTGTTACTGCTTCAGGATAAGCTCATGCTACCTTTAAAATCCAAAAGCCTGAAATTTAAGGCTTGAAAATTACTTTTAATGGTTAATAATCTCTGAAGTTAATTTCTTGAGGCAGTACAAGGACCTTGAGATCCTGCTTGTCTCTTGCTGTTGTCTCAGTTACAATTACAGTTCCATGTAGAGTTATTATTCTTGAGAGAAATCAGAGGTGAACCCCCCTGCCTGCCATGTTTATTTGTAGTCCCTTTTTCTTCTGTATTACAAGCTGAATTTTTTGAAGCTGTCTGTGAAAGACCTTAAGGGAAGTAAAAGTACATGGTTGTCACACAAAATCAGATCATTTAGAAAAATAAGTTGAATCACCTGAAATTATGTTAATCCTCTGTTCTCTAGTGATTATGTAAAAAATAAAATAAAAAAAAAAACCCAAAATTTATTATTGTTAGCAGTTACAGCTCTCTTGGGTGTTGGTGGTGAGGTGCTGGCTGTGGGGGCTGCAGGGATTTCTGAGGAAAGGACAGTTCCAAACAGCTGTAACCATAGCCCTCACCACAGGATGCAGCTGAGGCCCTCAGCCAAGATGGTGGCCCCTTGGGAAAAACAGGTGTAAGAAAGGGCAAAACTCTGCCTGGCAGAGTGAGTGTGAGGAATGGCAAGTGGGAAATGGGAAGTGAAACAGCCCTGCGAGCGCCAGGGTTGGAAAAGGATTTGGGAGAGGAAGGGGGGCTCTAGTCCTGGAGCAGAGGTTTCCTTGAAGCCTATGGAGAGACCATGCAGAAGCAGGCTCCTGACAGGCACTGCTTCTCATGGAGGACCTACACTGGAGAAGGAGAAAAGCATAAAGATGGAGGAGCAACAGAGGGATTCCTTGGGACTGACCACAGCCACAAATTCCCCATGCAACCCCCTTGCTGTGGGCAGGGACTTCTTTCACTAGATCAGGTCGCTTAAAGCCCTGTCCAACCTGACCTTGAACAAATCTAATGATGGTATATTTAGATCTTCTCTGGGCAACCTGTTCCAATGTATCACCACCCATGTCATAAAAAAATGCCTTCCTTATGTCCAATCTAAAAGTGCCCTCTTTCAGGTTACAACCATTTCCCTTTGTCCTGTCACTACAAATCTTGTTAAAAAGCTTTCTCATATGCCTCCTTTATAGATTGAAAGGCCTGTCCTTATAGGAGAGGTGCTCCATCCCTCTGATTTGTGGCACTCCTCTGGACCTGCTCCAGCAGCTCCATGTGTTTCCTGTGCTGAGGATCCTGAGTACTTTCCAGAGCTGGGTGCAGAACACCAGGTGGGGTGTCACCAGAGCGGAGTAAAGGGGCAGAATCACCTCCCTTGAACACACTGGCCATGCTTATTTTGATGAAGCCCAGGACTTCCTGGGCTCCAGGGGCACATATCCATATGCCAGCTCATATCCAATTTTGCATGAACCAGTATGCCCAGGTCCTTTTCCACAGGGCTGCTCTTGATCCATTCATCCCCCCAGTCAGTGTCAATACTGGGGTTGGACCTGACCCATGTGCAGGACTTTGCACTTGGCCTTGTTGAACTTCACGAGGTTCACATAGGCCCGTTTCTCAAGCATCTCCAGGTCCCCCTGGCATCCCTTCCCTCAAGTGTATTGACTACATCACACAGCTTGATGTCATCTTCAAACTTGCTGCATGCTTGAGTGCAGCACCCAGTCCCACTGTCATTGGCAAACATTAAACAGTACTGGTTCCAGTAAGGATTCCTGAGGGACACCCCTTGTTACTGGTTTCCACTTGGATGCTACGCCATTGACTATAACTCTCTAGATGCAGCCATCCAGGACAAGAGTCCATCCATCAATCCCTTATCTCTCCAATTTCAAGCCAAGAATGTCGTGTGGGATTGTTTTAAAGGCCTTTCAGAATTCTGGGTAGGTGACATCTGTAGTTCTCCTCTGAAACTACGTGGGTTTTAAAGGAATAAGGAAAACTTTGGGGAAACTGAGAAAATGGATCAGGATACAGTATGCATTTCTTGCTTTCTACTCAGGATGTCTGAGGAGTCTAATCCCTGTGAGATCACTTCCAAGGTGTGTTACAGAGAATTTAGGGCCTGACTTTTCTAAATGGTCGTTGGTTGGTTCTTTTTTTTTTTAAAGAAACTCAGGCATAGCTTCCCATAGTCTATATTACAGTATTTCAGTTGAAAAATTGAATGGGAGATTCACTACTCTGTTATAGTTAACCCTTGTTTGTTTTCCTCTAAGATCTGATGAGGCAGTAAAAAACAACATTCCTGAGTTATAAGGAAGTTTTAAGTTATAAACTTATAAGTTTAATAATATCTTGGGGGTTTTTTTCCAGTCTTGTCTGTTGTTGTTGTCTGAGAGGAAACTGTTGCCTGCCAATCTTAGAGTCAACCAGGTATCACTGAAGAGTCTCTTTGAGGTAAAGTATCATCCTTTGTCTTCTCCTGTGTCTATTTCTTTCCTTCCTGCTCACTTTAGTGAGAGATTTTCCATCTTATGTGCAAGGCTAAAGCAGATCAAAGAAAAATAAAATGGAAAATATTGTTTTTGTTTGATTATATTAATCTATTTTCTACCTTTTAATTTGAAAATTATAAAACTTTAGTTTGCATATTTTCTGTATTTATTTTAGTATTTCCTATAACTTGATCAAAAGAAGACATCATCCACTTAAGTACAGCAAGCTATTCATGTCAAGCTTGTAACCTGACAATTTAATGCCAAAAAATGTCTGACAGTTAAGTTGGGTATGTTTTCCAACCTGGAGAATCTATGATATACATGGGATAGGGTGTTCTCATACTTTTCTGTCCAGCCCCTGGACTGCATCATGTTGCTGAGTATGATGACAGGGAATTGAGTTGGGTGCAGTGTTGGAATTTTCCCTTCCCTCAGTTTCCCAAATTTTTTGGTAGGTTGCTTTATACCTAGGCAGCAACTGCTAAACTTGCTGCCTAAAGGCTTTTGACACTTTTGAAATGGCTTGGAGGATTTTGGCAAGATGGAAACATTTAGTCACAAATAGCCACAATTCCTAATGCCTTTCACTGAGGCATTGACATCTGCAGACAGCAGAATTTGATCTTTGTTACTCTTCTGAAAATTGTTCTTCTCTTTATCTTGTTATTCCTTGTGTCCTTCAGTAATTGGGAACCTCCAAAAGTTGGCAGGATGAAATAAAATCTTCCAGCTGTCAGACACTGCCCTGTTCATGCATTGCCTGCTGCTGGCTGGCTGGGCCTGCCTGGTGCACGTGCCTGTTTCAGTTACAGTAAAGCATTTCTCATGGCCCATGAAAAAAAATTCTTCTCTGTGCACATTTTTTTTGTTGTTTTATTCTTCAATTTCTCTGTGCCTGTGGATGTTAATTAACTGTATTTCCATGGTATGTAGCCTACTTCTAAAAGACACAGTCACACATGAATTGAGAAGTTTCATTAGGCCTTATGCTGAAGTACACCAGATTTCTTACAGCACTGTGGTGTTAACTGCAGGCTACACAGTACATTTGCTTGGCATTTACTAGCTGGCAAAGTAACAGTTTAGGGCATATTGATTCCATTTGGCTGTTGCAGTGCTGATGGTGCTTTTGTCATAATAAATTCAAGTTGAGGATTTTTCCATAAATGTATTTCAGTTAGGTGCCTGACAGAGCAAGTGGGAGTAATTAAAAAAAAAAAAAAAAGATGGCAAAGGAAATAAATCAACATCTATTCCCAGGATTTCTTACAGTGAAAGTAGAAGTATTAATGTATGAGTACACACAAGCATGCCTAGGTTAGCTGTCATTGGGCAGGTACACTGCATCAGTGCCAGCAGAGTAGCCTATATGGGACATCATGCTATGCTTCATCATCCCTTGTGCTCAGTTCTGTGCAGGAAACCGGTGGGTCAGGGTTCAATCCTCCATCAGCCAGGTCCATGGCCAGGCAGTGACGTGTCTGTGGTGCTAGGGAAGCATAGCTGTGCTGGGGACAAGGATTAAAGCAGCTCCAGAGCCCTGTCATGGTTTGCAACACTTAGCAACACCCTGGCCTGAGGGCATAGCAGCAAAGCAATGCTGCAAGGCATGAACATGTTCCTCACACTGACAGTAAAGCATGACAGAGCAGAAGAGGACACATGTAGGTTGTCTAAGCAAAAAAAAAAAAAAAATAGTCTTCCTTAGGCAAGAAAAACCACCTGATTGAGAGAGGAGGCTAAAAGTGGGTTGCCTTTGTGGAATAGCTCATCCTTCATTGTGGAATTGGCCTCACCAGTCTTAGCTATTCTAGTGGCTTTGTTGTACGTGTGGAAAACTGAAAGAATCAGTATGAAGGTTCCCAAAACTCTGTTCCTCTTTTTGAAAAAAAAAAACACAAATGGGAAAATATGGCTTTCTGACAACTCAAACTTCCCCTGCTGCCACTACACACTCCCTGTATTTTGTTGTATTTTGATTTTCTAGCTGCACAAACAGTAATTCTTGCCAGTCAAAATTTGGCATGAGGTGTTAGAAAAAAAAAAAGAGATTTATTTGTGGATGTTGGAAACGTGTGAAAACTGCTATTTAAAAAGATGACACAAACGGAGATCACATGTCTGAACGCTGTTTCCGAGCACCCCCTCATGTCCTGATCCTTCTGGCATATTGTCTCGATTTCCATCTGAGCTTCCTCTGCCCACCTTCAGGGGGCAGAGACCGTGCTTCGTGCTCATTAAGTCTTTGCTGGAGCATCTCTTTTGAGTTCAGCTGCCTTCTGCTCAGGCTGTGTGCTTCCAAACTCGGTCTGGCCAAATATTTGTCTCCTAGCATGGTATACTTTGTGTGAGCAGTCATACTATTGTTGTCTAAATAACACCTGATGCTTCCTCAGGTGGATGAGAGTAGGGTTTTGCTCTGCTCTCCATCCACAGGGTTCCTGAGCTGCGAAAGGACTGAGTTCCCTAAACCTCTTTCTCCCAATCTCTGAGTCCCTTTTCTCAATTTAAAGCACTTGTCCAGCTTTTTCTTGCTTTGAGGTAACTGCTTGGATAAGCTGCCTCATCCTGGCTTAAAAGGCACAATACCTGGTTACAGCAAGATTTGCACCGAGGTGCAATAACATTTAGGTAGACAAGTGTAAAGCAGAAAGCTGCAGTGTAATTACAGAGAAGAAATATAGAAACATGTATTATAATAAACTAGACTTCAGGCTCAGTGCTTTTCAGAATGGGACAGGATTCATGGATGTCTTGGAGAAAAGTGTTTTGAGCTTCTGCTGGAATTGTTGCATGTGTAGTAAATGTTTCATTTTTTAGTAGATCTGGCTTGATTCTTATTGTTCTGTGGATTCTTGTTGTATAAAACATGGGAACAGTATTAAAAAAGAAATGCAAACATGTAAAATATGTTAGATATGTAAAATCACGTGTTGTGATTGTTGTCTTTGCTGTCAGATTTCTGAGCTGTATGAGCATGGTGAGAAGATGCAAGAAGTAGCAGAGTTAGTCAAGTGGCTGATTTCCATTGGGGCCAAAGTTGAAACGATTGGAGTCTACCTGCTTCATGCTGTTATGAGACTGTGTATCAAAGCAAGTGAGTGATGTCCACAGCTAAAATAAGATAATGGTGGCTTTCATCAGACAGCTGACTGCTAAAGCTTTCAGATTTTATTTTAAACACCAACGAAACCAGATCATGCACCAATAAGGCACTATTGAAAAATTGTTACAAACAGTCTTTTGATAACCTGTGCCTGATAATGGCAAAAGCCCTGTGTGGTTGTTCCCTTCTGTGGTTTGAAGGGAAAGTGTGTTTTATGTGATTCTGCAAGTCAGCAAGAATTGACATCATGTCTCCCATAATGCAGCTGGCTCTTAGCATGATTTCATTTACATATTTCTTCCCTCTCCTACACCCTGTGTTTGAGAAATGGTTTCATGCAGATGTATCTTGTCATTCCATAGGGGAGAAAAACAGGATCAGCTTCTGCTGTAGCTCTACTTACCAGTTATAACAAGTGGGTTTTGTTTTGTTTTGTTTTTTTATTTATTTCAGGAAAGAACCATCTCTTCAGGTGGTTACTAACTCATAAGCCAGATTTGAAGGAGAGGATCAACCAGCAAGACAGAGATGGATGCACCCTCCTACATATTGTGGCATCTTCCAATGAATATTTCCAGAAACGCAGTAAATATTTTAATTTTTTTTTGG
>VXBZ01008503.1:36733-50878 GCA_013399135.1 Heliornis fulica
AAGGTCTCCCTGGAGCCTCCTCTTCTCCAGGCTGAACAGCCCCAACTCTCTCAGCCTGTCCTCGTAGGAAAGGTGCTCCAGCACCTTTATCATCTTTGTGGCCCTCCTCTGGATATGTTTATATAGTGCTCATTGTAATCAGTATTACATTAATATATAAGTAATGTTACTGTATATAATATGAAAATATAAGAAAATGCATCTATAATATTATATATATAAAACTGAAGCCTGGCACCCATCTGTTAATGAAAAAATGATCTCAAAAATGTCTTGGGTGTTAAGGCTTAGACAAACACAGCGAGACATTTGCATTAGTGCAGGCTGCTGCATGTGGGGCTATAAAGTTTCCCTGGGGTGGTGCAGTGTGATTTGGATTTATTGAGTCAGCTCCCAAATAGTAACAAAATCCCTTGCTTCATCTTTTCTTTATGCAGAGAGATTTTCCTAGAGCCTGGAGAACAGGGTTGGGGCATAAGGGAGGAGGTGAACTTCACGTACTGCCTCTAGTTGGTGTGCAGCTCATGAGGCACCTACCCAGTCATTTTGTCTTTGCATGCTCCCATTTCCCAATTAATGAAAATAGAGTTTTAATTTTTTGAAGGGGTTTGTGTTGGGGAAAAATACTTAACAATACCTCATTCTCATCAGACTGGAAAAATACAGGGTTAATTTTATTATTGCTATTACTAATAACAATCTGATATTTTATATGTTCATACTGATAATATTAATGCTTAATAATATTACTATATTATTATAATATTTAAATTTTATTTTATATACTTATATGTATGTTATATATACTTTATTATTACTACTACATAGTTGTGCCAGAAAATTATGAAGGAAAATAGAACAAAACACCTGAACAATGAAAATTATTGTTTCCCTGACGTTTATTCGTATAACGTTTTAGGCCAAACGGGTGATGTGATCATGCTCCTGAATTTTGGGGTTGACCCCACTGTACCAGATGCACAGTCAAGATATGTCATAGATATCTTGAAAAAGAACAAAAATTTCAGTGCTGTAAAAGCAGTCAGCAATCACATGGAGAAACACGCTTCCTCTGACAAACGAACAGGTACTGCGTGGACTCTGCGTTTCCTATTTTCAAAATCTATCCTTTACAGGCAAGAATTGTTTTCTTTGTGATTGGTAATAGCAGTTGGCTTTTAGGTAACTTTCCCTGTGAGCTGTCACCCTGATCTCCTATCAGTAAATGATGAACTTTTGTCTCTTTGCCTGAAGGTAAATGCTGTCCAGTTGATGTTTTTAGTATGCAAAGAATAAGGAGCTGCAAGTTGCTCTGAGTTGATATACACCACTGGGGTTTTATTCTCACCCTTAACTTGAGGATCCCCTTGTCATAGAAACTGCTTCTTTTTTGATGCTTTTTCAGTATTAACCTTTTACCTTCAGTTTTTGAGAAAGGAAACATTTTGAAGTATTTGGGGTATATTTAAAATGCTTTCACGAAGGAAAAAATATTGACAGAGAAGAGAAGCTTTCAGTTATGAAAACATGAGTAAAAAGCAGCTGATCTTCTTGGAAAAAAATGACATTTTAGTAAGAGCTCTCTGTTCACAATGCTTTAGACATCGTTGATCTAGGTTGGTGATATGCAGCTAAAACTTCTGTATTACTTGGAAAATTTTAACTTCTTCACATGTTAAGGGAAAAGACTAGCAGAGCAGAATATCAGACTAAAGCTTTTCATAAGCCTTTCATAACTAAAATAAGGGAGTTAAAATGCAGTTAATGCTCTTGAAGTATGGGCAAACTTCCAAGTGCATTTTAAAAATTTTCAGTTTTATTTCTAGGCAGATTGCAAAGTACATGTTGTCATACAGAAAACCAGAAATTTTAATTGTCCCAGCACTAATGAGAAAAATCAATGAACTGGAGTGATAAACTGGTTTCCAGTCTGATTATTTTTTTTTTTAATAGCTTGCCAGTTCTCAAAACAATTTTACATTCTGGATTGCCCAAGTAAGGAGCCTTCCTCTTCCATGCCAGTAAATGAGAATGAGAAGGCATAGACATTATACAATACCACCCTTTACTGAGAGGGGGGTCAGGCCCTGGAACAGGCTCCCCAAGGAAGTGGTCACAGCACCCAGCTGGACTGAGTTCAAGAAGCATCTGGATGATGCACTCAGTGACATGCTCTGACCTGGCTGGTCCTGTGTGGGGCCAGGAGTTGGACTCGATGATCCTTATGAATCCCTTATCCCAACTGAGGATATTCTGTGGTTCTGTGATTCTGTTGAGACTGACTAACCTTATCCTGCCCCAACAAATGGAGCAAACCTGAGCTTCCTGTACTACAGGATGGTGGGAGAGATGCTGGTTGGGGCAGGAGATGGGGATCTTCTCTCAGGACTGGAGGGTCCCAGCAGGAGGCATTATCTCAGCAGCAATGCACTACAGCTTGGTTGCTCCTTACATCCCATGCTGTAGTGGGTGGTAGTGGGTTACAGACATTCCAAGCAAAGGATCCATTCCTTCTCTGAGGCTATTTGGAGAAGCTCTTGTGAGTATCCATGTGAGAACTGACAGATTGGTTGGCTGGTTGGGCAGGATGTATCTGCAGGATGTTGAAGTTCAGAAACTGAGGAATGAAGCCATGGTTTAGACTGCTGTTTAAAAATAATTTCCAGGTGTGGACATTGTTCATCTTGAAAGCATTTCTTCTTTCTGAGATGGCTTCATGCCTCATGTCTGCTTGTTTTCCTTGGCACTAACCAACCAGAACTTTAAGGTAACACCTGTATTAGCATTGTTACTGCATTAGCCCAAAGTATAACCTTTTCAAACCAGAACTCAGCCACCAGGAGTTCTCTGGGCTTTGTGCAAAATGAGAGGCTGGAGCACAAGCCATCACTTTTCAAATATTAATTAATCTTAGTTGCTAAAAAGATGGCCAACCTTGTCTGTCCCTTTACCCTAAGGGATAAAGCAACTGTTTTGTTTAATCTTTGATGTGGATGAACTCTTTAAATCTTTCAGGTCAGGTCAAGTCTTTCAGTTGTTTTGTTTTTTTTTTTAAGGGCATTTATTAGGATTTAATTTTAAAATCTGCCATTGCCCATTACCTAAGTCTCTCTTAAACTTGTAGAAATAATTTTGGTGTGATGGTTGCTTCTTTTCCCCCCCTCCCTGCTTTCCCCTCTTTTTATTTTCAGAGGACAAATTATTTTATGGCTGTATTTGTTGACCACTGAGGAATCAGACAAGCTCAGGACACCTGATTAAAACTATAATGAAAACATAACTGGTTTTAGTCATCTGCTCTAAAAGCTCTAAACGAAGATATCACTGCAAGGCAGCAATGTCCTGCCCTCATGCAGATCAACTGGCTAATTATTACAGTTTTTAGCTTAGTTTGTTATGGTAAAGTGTATCAAATATATCCTTAGGGCATGAAGTCCATCACAGGACTGGCTTTAGCAAGAAGAGTTTTGGCCATCTGATTTTAACCTGCTGCTACACAATTCTCAGAGTCCTGGGGTGTGACATATTACAGTCCTGCCCTGAAAACGTGCCAGCAAGGAACTGAATTTTATTTTTTGTTAATGTTTTACAGAGAAGACTGAAAGCAGAGCCTTAGCTGATAGGGATTCTCTCCTGGATGTCCTCGAAGAGTTTGCCCAGTTCTACAAGTCTGAAAATGGAGCACATAATAAAAATGTATTGAAGGAAGATGCAGTTAAACAGTTTCTGAAACTACTGTCTTCTGTAAAAGGTACAGCAAGTTCCCATTTCCTCCCTTCACTAAACTAATCCCTGTGAAAAACATCTTTGGCGCTAATGATTTGTGGAAACAAACTCTACAACTCCCAGAGAGTTCTAAAGCAGGTATGTTTGTCCCAGAGCTGGGGTGCAAGGGGCTAGCACCTCCCAACCTGCACATCCTGTCATCCAGTGGTTGTGGGGCAGGGTCTCTGGGAGGAAGGCCCGGAGTCTTCCTCACGCTGTCCTTTTCACCTTTGGTGTGGAATGTTGAGCTGGCGACCACAAGGTCAGTCCGTTCTGGTTTCTTTTGGTTAATTGCTTCACTTTCTTATTTATCTTTCACGCCCTAGCAGTTTTTGTGATCTTGTTCTTGATTTCTGTGTTATTTACTGGCACTCTTTGCTCTATCTATATATATACATGTCATTGTTATCTATATCCTGCCTAAGCATAAACATCTGTTGGCCTTCTGCTGTCTCTCTTTTACCTGATTTACCGCATCTAGCTAATAAGGTTTTCTATATTTCATTTGCTAATCTAAATCCTTTGCTAAAGTAAATTTCCTTACTTTACTTACAAAACCTGGCTAACAAAAGACCCACCCCCACCATACCTGTGCAGAAGTTCCCAAGAGTTTTCCACAGGCTCCCTGTATGTAGTATCACTAACCCACAGATTTTGCTCTTACCCTTCCTTCTCTCCCCTGTTTCGGCCGCTGTTATAATCGGAACATTGTGCTTTTACTTTTACTGTTGTGTTTTGCACTTAGAGCCACTGGAAGGGTCAGAAAATTTCAGTCTAAGGAATCAAAAGGTTCAAACCTTTTTGGCTGTCAGCATCAGGATGACAAGTGTTACTTTCAGTTTAAGGTGTTCGTTATTCTGAAGTTAGTTTCTGGTGAGACTGATTATATGGCTTGAGTGAGTTATGTTGTCTTGACTGTCTTGCAGAAATCCCTGAAGGGGTGGCTTGCAACATCTCCCATGCCTGCGCTGCCAGCTTCATAAAACAGCTGCTGGAGAAAAAAATGTGGCCTAAAGTTTTGCTGCTGCTAACAGGGAAAGCCAGTGGGGAAGAGCCATCAGACCGAGGACTCTTCAAAGACTGCAGTCTGTCGGACGTTGACATTGGTGACGTTATCCAACAGTGTGACAGAGCGGACAAGCAAGTGCACCTCATAAGATGCCTGCTTGAACAAGGAGGTGAAAACCTGCTGTACTAATAAGTTACAATAGGGCTGATGTTTTATTTGGCATGTCTGGAGCAGTATAGTTTCATGTATGGTGTTTGTGGCTCTGTGTAAGTGCGGTGCACGGGCTGTATCTGCCGCTTCTGACACGGGGAAGCTAACAAGGCTACATGGGATAGAAGATGCTGTTCAAACAAAACTTTGCTGATAGGGTTGTTAAAAGGCCAAAGTTTCTTGTTGCTCCTTTGCTTGTAGTTTCTTTGGTTTTAATTTCTCTGTCTTCAGCCACAGTATTGTCCTTACTGAGAGAAACTGTAAGCCACCTTCTTTGTGTTCAGTCCGTTATGTTGCAAGTAATTGACTACTTCAGTGATTTCAAAGGCATGACCAGATAACTTTCCCTTTTTATCTAGTGTGGACATCATAACTTTTAGATGTTTTGCATAAGGTTTTTTTTCCTAGGATTACTTGTGCATATTTAATTTCATCTTGTAACTTGATGCTAGATCTAAAGGATGGAGGCACAGTCCTGCTGTAGTCTTGTGAGCGCTGGAAGTGCAAGGAGGCTTCTTGCTTTGGTCAGTGACTGACTGACTGACTTCAGGAACATATGTTCTGTCCTTTCTGTGTTCCTATCACAACAGGACTGATTGCTCAGCATAATGGGAAATCAGGAGGAGATTCCAAAGATTTTCTTAGTCAATAACTTTAACAGATAAGTGTAAAAAAAAATAACCAAAAAACAAAAAAACCCTGACAAAAACCCCCAAACAAAACAACTTGCCTGCTCTGCAGTCAGCATTTGCCTTCATCTGTTTAGAACCTCCCCTAGTTTGCAAATCCAGCATATCACATTTAACCCTGATATTTTCCTGTCCCTCACACCAGCTCTGCCAGATGGGATTGGAGCCAACTCTGAAATACCATTGAAAATATGCCTCAAAAAGAGTTATTTTGAACTGGTATATTTACTGCTGACCAAAGGTGCAGATCCTCGAAATGTCTCCGTTGCACAAGGAGACACTCCTTTGCATGCTGCAGTTTCCATCTGTTTAAATAATAAAGGTAAGGCTGGGGGGGACACAGGGGGCTCTAATGATTTGTGTGTGTGTGTGTGCACTGTTTGCTTTCACAACTGTTTTCAAAACAGCCCCATTTTTTTTTCAGCACACTGCCCCTTCTGCTGCTGTTTACTGATGTGACAAGGATGTAGGTCATCCTTGTCATCCATTTACTGATGCAGGTCAGGATGTCCAGCTGTGCCTCAGCCCCCAGAGTTTGCAGGCCAGAGGGTAAACTTTGTTAAACTGGTGTGTTCTGCTTTCTGGTTGCGGTGGCTGAGACTGTGAGAAGAGTTCAATGCCACTCAGGGCATCAAGCAGCTGTAATGTCTCCATCAGTTACTCTTTTGTGAATATATTCTTATTTAGCCAGGCAGATTTAGACAGGAAGGCTCCATTTTTAAACCCTGTTAAATGTGTGCTAGGTGAGATTGAAGCAAACAGGAAGGGTTGAGGAAGAAACAAAGGTAAAGTTAGAACAGTGGCAGCAGACTTTGAAGGAAATCCTGTGGTGTTATTTGAAATCTGTTTCCCAGTTTTTGTTCATCTGTTAAGTCAAGCACAGTTGTTTGTTTAGAGGAGAAGTGAGGGAGAAGACTGTAAGGCTTACAAAAAAATGAGAAAGATAAACAAATTAAGCCCTTAAATCAGGTTTTATTTTTTAAAAATTCAGGAAAAATGCATTTTTTTAATCCAAGGATTTAAAAAAATTGAAAATACTGAATTTATTAATTTTTAAAGCACAACTATTTCATTTACTAGCTCTAGAGAGATTAAAAGCACTAGAAACTGCCTCTTATAAATTTTAAATCAAAAGGTTAAGTAGTCCAATGGCAACACCTTAAGTATTGTTCACGCTGTAAAGTTTTTGACTTGGAATTTCCTTACAATTATTTTGGTGTGCCACCATTTTTACAGTTAGGAAAGATATATGTGAAACATTTCTAGATTAAATTCAGAAAACTTTAGAATGTCTCATTTCTTTCTTCCTCCACCCCTCTCATCCCCAGGATGTATTGGAATAACGTTATTTTCTAGGAAATCACTCTGTGGACATCAGATATCAGGAAATAATGGGAATTTGCCACATTTCTAGTACACTAAAGTTATCTGCAGCAGATGACTTCTGGGTGGCACATGAAGGTGAACCAGATGATCCCAGAGCTGCTGCTTGTCCAGATGACAGGTCACCAGCCTATCTTGGGTAGCAGTGAGGGCTGAGTTTGGAAGATGAACAGATCTGTCTGCTCTGGAGGTAAAAAAGAGAAATTAAATTGATCAATGGAACTGTTGCAGGAGTAGGGATTTCCCAAACTTTGCTGCCACTGTATTGTTTTTTTTTTTTTAAAAATGTGTTCTCTTGGTTTCAGATGGCACTGGTTTAAACATCCTGAACTATCTACTGGATCTCTTTGCTTCAAGACCTTCTGAGTTTGCATACCTTAATCCAAATGTTCAAGATGAGAATGGAAACACGGTGATGCACGTTGTTTTTCAGCAAGGATTTTCAAAACAGGCGAAGAGAATCGTGGAGTCGCTGGCGAAATTTGATGTTAACTTCAATATCAAAAACAAATTGGGAAGAGATGTGAGGCATAGAATTAAAAAGAATGACCCACTGTTGCTTGCCTGGAATAACGCTGTGCTGGAGAAAAAGAAGTACAGGCAGGATATAGCAGGGCAGTCAGTTAAAACATCTAAGTCTGCTCCAGGCTCGGAGATTTCTCAGCCAAAGAGCACAGGGCATTTTTCTTCATCTGGGTCCTCATTAAAGGCACCATCTGACAGTGCAGTGCGTAATGGTTTAAAAACCCCGTGTTCTGTGAAGACAAAAAAAGCTCAGTTGGCAAAGCAGAGGACAGAAAGAATGAATAGCCCCTTAACACTGCAGGAAAGCCTGGTGCAGGAAATCACAGCTTTAATTCAGCAGTTGACATTGGGTGACAGCCTGAGAAAGGATCACCCTCCTGTACAAAACCCATCTTCAGCCCAGACTAACGTGGAAGAGGGAAGAAGGGTGTCCTTGCAACCTTGTGCAAGTGTAGTTTATCCTGAAAGAAAAGGGGGTGATTGGGGCAAAAGGAAGGGAGCAGAGGAATTTAGCGTGGCCCTGCCTAATGGAGAGAAGGAAGAACCAGAAGAAGAGAAGGAGAAGATTCTGGATATTGAGGCATACGTGCAGGAGTTTGATAACATGACCTGGGAAATAGAGTGTACTCCTGAAGTGCTGAAGACATTGGGCAGCAAAGCTGTGCCTCATTATCTGAAAACTAAAACCATAATGACAATTAAGCAGCTTGGCAATGGGGAATGGACTAGGAGTCTTCAGAAGCCACTGAAACACTTGAAAGCTGACGTCCAACTGTACGAAGCCAAACTGGGGAAAGGTGCAAGAATGCTATGGGAGCTTGCAATTGACTTCTCTCCTCGTTGCAGCGAGAGTGCAGAAAAGATTATGGAGACAGAGCAGGCGAAATGTCTTCCAGAAAAATCAGGTAGAGTTTACACAGAAATAATCAGAATTTGGGCCATCGTTCTCGACCACTGCAAGCTGAACCGCGTCTTAGAGAATATATGTATCTCCTACAATCGTGGCTTATCCTGCATCTTGAGGAAAAAACTCAAGGGCATAAACGAGGGACATCAGAACCACAATGTGACAACGCAGAAGCGCGTTCCACGTTATTACGTTGAAGACCCAGAGGCGGAAAAATCAAAAGAACGGACAATCCCCGAGTATTTCCCTCCAGCCAGTGCAGCAGAGTTGGAATACAATATAATGAAATTCCACAGCTTCAGTACCAACATGGCACTTAACATCATAAACGATGTGCACTCTTCTGTTGAGTACCCTTTCCGAGTTGGGGAGTTGGAGCACGCGGTGATTGATCTCAATCCAAAGCCCATGGAGCCAATCATTTTAATTGGGCGAAGCGGGACGGGGAAGACAACTTGCTGCTTGTATAGGCTTTGGAAGAAATTCTATTCCTACTGGGAAAAATCCAGCTTGGCGAATAGTCCTCTGCTGGAAAAGCAAATGTGGCAGCAGAGACAGTGTAGTGAGGTTGAAAAAGCTAGGTTAGAGGAGGAGGAGGCTGAACTGAAAGAGGACAGCAATGATTCAAGTGAGGAGCTGGTGACTGATGAGCAAGACCAGGACAGTGAGGATGAAAATGTTCCTGTGGGCACAGCTGACGCAGAGGGGAGTTCATACGATGACCGTGAAGATGTCCAAATGCATAATGCAGAGGTATCAAACAGGCTGGAGCACCTGCACCAGATCTTTGTGACGAAAAATCCTGTCTTGTGTCAAGAAGTTCAGAAGAATTTCATTGAACTTAGCAAGTCTTCCAAGGTAACCAGTCACTTCAAGCCTTTGGAGCCAAATGTTCACAAGCTACAAGACATTAAAGATGAAAATTTTCCACTGTTCATCACGTCCAAGCAGTTGTTGCTGTTACTGGATGCTTCTATGCCTGACCCATTTTTTCCAAGAAATGAGGATGGAAGCCTTAAAAGAGTCATTGTTGGTTGGAGTCCTCAGGAAGACTTGGTTGTACCAAATTGGCAAGATGAAGATGAAGAAGGTAATGTTGAAGCAGAACATAATGATGATGAAGCACCTGAAGATGACTATTCTAGGGAAAGTGATCCTCGGACTTTTGTGACTTACGGTGTATTTGCAAATGAAATATGGCCAAAAATTATAAAAGGTAAAAGCCTGTACAATCCAGCACTGGTTTGGAAAGAAATAAAATCCTTTCTGAAAGGCTCTTTTGAGGCACTGAGCTGCTTTGGGGGTAAACTTACCGAAGAGCAGTACAAAAAGCTAGGCCGAAAGAGATCACCAAACTTCACGGAAGACAGGAGTGAAGTCTATCAGCTCTTTTGTCTTTATCAGCAGATCCGATCACAGAGAGGTTACTTCGATGAAGAAGACCTGCTGTATAATTTGTCTCAAAGGCTCTCAAAGCTCAAGGAGCTGCCGTGGTCCATCCATGAGGTTTATGGTGATGAGATCCAGGATTTCACCCAAGCCGAGCTGGCACTGTTAATGAGATGCATCAATGACCCCAACACCATGTTTCTAACGGGTGACACCGCCCAGAGCATAATGAAAGGAGTTGCTTTCCGGTTTAGTGACCTGAGGTCGCTGTTTCATTACGCCAGCAAGAGCTCCATGAACAAGAAGCAACGTGTTAGAAAACCAAAAAGGATATATCAGCTGTACCAGAACTACAGGTCCCACTCAGGTAGAGTAATGGATTTATTTATAATCTGAGCCCGTGCTCTTCAGGTATCATTAATGATTGAAGGCTTCTACTGGCCAATTCAAAGCAGCCTGGTTTGGTTTTTTTTTGGAAGATGATCATCTCTTTCTGACATGCAAATTCTGTATTCTGGTGAAGAGTGAACACTTTTTTTTCCAATTGCTTTTTGAACACTCATGTTTATTGCATGTTCTGGGTGCATTTGTTTGAAGGAAGACTTAACAAATAATCATAACTATGGAAAATGTGTCAGGCTGAAGTTTAAAATCCGTGTTCTGTTTACTGCAGGTATTCTCCGTTTAGCAGCTGGAGTGGTTGATTTGCTTCAGCATTTTTTCCCAGAATCTTTTGATCGGCTTCCTAAGGACTGTGGTCTCTTTGATGGCCCAAAACCTACGGTCTTGGAGTCCTGCAGTGTTAGTGACCTAGCAATTCTGCTGAGGGGCAACAAAAGGAAAACACAACCCATTGAATTTGGAGCGCATCAGGTTTGCTTTTCTTGGGTATCTTGCTTTTTTGCAGATTCTCCCAGCTCAACTGCTAAATCATCATTTCATACAGACTGCCCACAACTGTCTGTTTTAAGCCTTGTATGTCACTGGTAAATTATGCTTTTTAAACTTGGAAGCCGTTGCTGCGTTGGTTTCTATCTCTTCTAAATATGCATCGAGCTCTTTCTGTTCTGTTTGCATCAAGTGTTGCCTGACCAATTCCTTTCTAGCTCCCAATTTTCTTACAGCACACTTAAAACTGTCTGAACATATCATGCATTTGTCAGTCTTCTAGTGGCAGCTTGGTGACCTTCTTTTGTGGAGTGTGCTGAAACATCTCTGTAAAACGTCTGGGTTTGAGAAGGCTCTTGCATTACCGTGACATGTTTGACTGAGCTGTGCAGATGTTACCCTTTTTTTTCCTCTTTTTCTTCCTAATGTGTTCTTTTTATGAATGTATTTTATGACAGGTGGTATTAGTGGCAAATGAAACTGCAAAGGAGAAGATACCTGAGGAACTTAGTTTGGCACTTGTACTAACAGTTTATGAAGCCAAGGGGTTGGAATTTGATGATGTACTCCTTTACAACTTTTTCACAGACTCAGAGGTAATTAATTCTTACCCATTTTCTGCACTTTTTCTTCTTTTTCTTTGATTTTGCATATGATACAATTAACTTGCCAGTTGGAAAAGGATTCCCTTTTTTCCTCTGAAGATGGATGGTTTCATCACAGTAGAGAACAGGGCTCATAGGTTTATGAGCTGAGATGGTCTTTCCTTAGCGCTGCATTTTCCTTCAGGTTGGCTTTTGCAATCTGAGGGAGAACCTCTGGGTTTGCACAGCAGTGCATGAATATGCACACACACTTCTTCTGCATGCCAGGACTATTCTGATGGTTTACTGTATGTCCCTCCTGCCTGCTCCCTGTTCAGGTCAGAGCAGCTGGTGGAGGAACACTCCAACACCCACTCATACTCATTACCTTATTCTGGAGTGGCAGATCCTAAAAGAAGGATCTTTGACCCTCTCTGTTGCATCACCACAAAACTGTGAACCAATTATGTTTAGAATCAAATAGTGCATATATGTGTTTGTCTGATGGCCAGGTCAGGGAGGAGCATGCTTTGTGGTCATTTATAGCTTATACCCTCAGAAGTCTCATTCTTACCCAGCTCGGGACTTGTCAGGAGACTTAGGAAAGTCTGTAGTGGAGACAGTCACACATAGAATGGCCTGAGATCTAGAAGACTTTCTTTCCTGAAAGAAAAGATTTAGTGTTATGGTTTATATTTCTTATGTAGTCCCTTTTCCCCCTTCATGGTTCTCTGGGGAGGTGGGACCCTGTTTCACCAAGGTTTCCCATAACACCAGACCTGTCAGGGGTGCATTCCTCAAGGCTCCTTTCAAACAGATTTCAACCACAGCAACCTTGCTGAGCTGGAACATCACCAAGGCCCCTTCAGCCAGGCACTAGGCAGCATTCTTACTCAACATTCTTGCAGAGACTCAAGAATGCCCACTGAGTTTCTCTGCAATTGATACAGTATGAACGTCTCTGTTGCAGATACCCTCTGCCCCTAGCTCTCAAAACAGTGTCTCAGATCTGGTTTTCATCAAATTAAAACCAGGGGAAAACTGAGGGCAGCTTACTGGAGGCTCTTCATAAAGGTTAGTGGACATTATGTGTTCAGGGCAGAAGAAAGGAGCTTGAGGTAGGTGGCCTTGTATCCAGCTTAGTGAGATTTGGGGACAGTACAACACTAGCTGTCATGGTGGATTTCTCAATGTTGATTTGGTTTTGGTGATGCAAGTTGAACTCAGAAACACAATGAACCGTTTGTCAGAATTTAGCAGAATCACTGGCAGAGTTGAGTTGTGTAGAGCATTTTAACTTAGACTAACATATACCAGACCTGGAGAACTTGACAGGCCGGAGAGGTGGGCCCGTGCCAACCTCATGAGGTTCAACCAGGCCAAGTGCAAGGTCCTGCATCTGGGTCGAGGCAATCCCAGGCACAGCTACAGACTGGACGGAGAGTGGCTCCAGAGCAGCCCTGAGGAGAAGGACNTGAGCCTGGAGAAGAGGAGGCTCCAGGGAGACCTTCTAGCGGTCTGCCAGGACCTCAAGGGCGCCTACAAGAAAGATGGGGAGAGGCTGTTCAGTAGGGCCTGTTGTGACAGGACAGGGGGTGATGGTTTTAAAATAGAGGGAGGGAGATTTAGATTGGATATTAGAAAAAAGTTCTTTCCTGTGAGAGTGGTGGAGCACTGGAACAGGTTGCCCAGGGAGGTGGTGGATGCCCCTGGATCCCTGGAGAAGCTCAAGGCCAGGTTGGATGAGGCCCTGAGCAACCTGATCTAGTTGGGGGGTGTCCCTGTTTATTGCAGGGGGGTTGGACTAGATGACCTCTGGGAGTCGCTTCCAACTCTGATCATTCTATGATTCTATGAACTGTTTTCACGCAATGCTTCCATTTTCCTGCAAGTCATGAGTAATTGAGTTGGTTTAAGCTGTTAAACAAGGAAGTAAGAAAGCAGTTCATGCTGGAGTTTTCTACTTCTGAAAAGCAAATATGGATATGTAAACTCTTGTAAACACAGCCAGTGTGGATGGGTGCTGTTTGTAATGTGGTGGGTCTTCTTTTTACTGGGTTTGAAAGTGAGATTGGAAATTACACCTATTTTAAGAAATAATTTTGAATGAAGAGTCAGATATGGAAAAAAGCCCCAAATCCTCAAAACACTCATCAAACTGTTGACCAAACCGGTACCGTTAGCTGGTGGCTGTGTTGTAACCAATGCAGGTTCATTACAATCTGAACTTCAGAATACATTTTGTATAAGATGTTTCCTGCATTTTTCCCCATAGGAAGACAGTTGATCTGTATCAGGTTGCTTAAAGCTCAGAACTATATATATTGAAAAAAAAGCTGTTTCAGCCTTATTATGAACGTTTTTAATTTGTAGAATCATAGAATTTTTTTAAGGCTGGAAATGACCCCTAAGATCATCCAGTCCAACCATTAACCTACCGCCACCAAGTCTACCCTTAGACCATGTCCTCAAGCACCACATCCACCAGTCTGTTAAACCCCTCCAGGGATGGGGACTCAACCCCCTCCCTGAGCAGCCTGTCCCAATTCTTGAGGACTCTCTCAGTACAGAAGTTCTTCCTAATATCCAACCTAAATTTTCCCTGGCACAACTTGAGGCCATTACCTCGAGTTCTGTCGCCTGTCACTGGGGAGAAGAGACCAACCCCCACCTCACTGCAACCTCCTTTCAGGGAGTTGTAGAGAGCAATAAGGTCTCCCCTCAGTCTCCTCTTCTCCAAACTAAACATCCCCAGCTCCCTCAGCCTCCTCGTAGGGCCTGTTCTCCAGACCCTTC
>VXBZ01008503.1:51321-85736 GCA_013399135.1 Heliornis fulica
ATCCAGATCATCTATGAAGATGTTGAACAGAACTGGTCCCAACACTGAGCCCTGGGGAACACCACTGGTGACCGGTCGCCAGCTGGATTTGGCTCCATTTATTGCCAGAAACGTGGTGTTATATAATCAGGCTTCCATCAAATACCTCAAGGAGGGGAAATACACTTATGATTTTCTAGGTCGTTAGTTTTGTGGGGTTCAAGAACCTGCAGAAAGGTGTGATCAGGACTTGGTATTTGTTACATGGCATGAGAGTGCATGCTGGTCCGCTGACACCCTAACATAGTCTGTGCAGATTTGTAGACATTTCTCACATGTCNTGCTGACACCCTAACATAGGTTTACACATGTCTGTGCACATTTGTAGACATTTCTCACATGTCCCTATGTCAGAGTCCAATATCTCTGACCAGACTTTTTAGATGTGACTGCTTTCCTTGTATCAGTGCATTTTTCAAGGGGCTGTAGTGATTGCTGCATACAAGTAAACCCCATTCTCTTGACATTTTAGGCTGGCAAAGAATGGAAGATTATTTCCTCTTATACTCCTGATTCACATGTGCAAGCAGGAAGCAAATTGCTAATTGAAATGCCTTTAGATGATAGCACTGGAATGCAGAAAAGAACTTCTTTTAATGAAGAAATGTACAAGGTGAGTGTTCCATAATGTTTGCAGTAGGAAAGATAAACTAAATTCTTAAATCTTAGGAGAAATTTCATTCTTTCATCCTGTAGTTCCATGCTTATCAAGGCTGCTTTATCTTTTTCATAGTTGCACACACATTTGTATAATATAGTCTAGATTTTGAAAGGTGAGAGGCTTTTTCCTTTGTGGTTTGATAACAAAACCTACATGTAACAGACTTTCAGCTATACTTGAAAAACAGCTGTGTTTAAACTGCAAATTAGTTGTCAGTGATTATTACTTTAATCTGGTTTCTTCTAAGGACACAACCTTTAACTTAAGGAAACTTCATAGAATCTAGTGAGTCAGATATTTGCAAGATTATATGGTAAAAAAAGAATTTTATGTATTAGTGATTAGAAGGAAAATGGCCTGTCACACCTGCAGCTGCTAGATTTGCTGTAGCAGCAGTTGCATGAAAATTAGCTGGACAATGGCTTATGTAACTGAAAAATCAGATATTTAATATTCAGACATGCTTATTTAAAGATGCTTTGTTGTTTCTTATTCATTCTGTATATATCAGCTGTTTTCTTATAGTTGCAATGTATGTTTCTTTCTAAAAATTTAGCTTGTCTGGCATTTATTTTAGTTTGGTGGGTTTTTTGTGGGTTTTTTTTGTTTTTTTTTGCTTCAGTTGCTGAATGGAGAACTAAAGCAGTTGTATACTGCCATTACAAGAGCCAGAGTCAATCTTTGGATCTTCGATGAAGACAGTGATAAACGGGCTCCAGCTTTTAAGCACTTCATCAAAGGAGGATTTGTTGAAGTAGTCAAAGCAGATGAAAAGAAAGGTAAAGTTACCCTGAAACTTTCTTAAAAAAACTGGCAAACAGGGCAACCTACTCACACTTTCTTGCTTTTAAGCTGTGTAATAAAGAAGTTTAAATTCCTTGGTCCCTCTAACAGTATGCATTGATATCTGCCCTTGCAAGTTTCCACTGATTTCACCAAGTCTTAGCTCTTCTGTCTCTGAAGATCAGTTGCATACATTAATGCATAACTTCATTGCTCTTTCAGTAGTTTAACTTTTCCTGCTGTTTCAGAAGAGTCAGAGATCACTTAGATCTGACCTAGTAGCTAGTTTATTGAGTTCTAGCCAGTGAATTTAGATACATAAGACATTTAATAAGTACAGGTGGGTTGGAGGTTGATACTATTTACTGCACTTCAAGTCTGTACTCAAGGGGGGGTCACTGCTGCTCAGCCAGCTGCTACAGAGGGAGAGCTCAATGCACCCTGGCTGCAGATATTTATGGTATAGAGAGGTTGATTTGTAGTCAGATTTTCTGCTGTCTTTATAGTTTCAGCTGTTTATCAGCCCAGTCTCCAGCCAAACCATTTTCTTTTTTTGTTTCCATGATGTGTTCTCACTCATAGCCTCACACAATAGGATTAATTTGGGTTAGGCCTTCTGGCTGAGCATCTGCCTGGACCAAAGTTCAGTTAGTTCAAAGAGGAGTACATCTGCCTCTGGTAATGGCTGTTCATGGCAAACCATCCCAACTAAAAGTGTTTTATCAAATTAAAGAACTTGATTTCTATAAAGGCAGTGGATTTACTCAAAGGTTTTGCCAAAAAAAAAAAACCAAACCAAAAAAACAAACAAACCCTCAAGCATGAGGGTTTTACAGTCTAAATCCAAACCCCACTTGATTTTCAGTGCTGATTGAGAGGGATAAAATGTGTTGAACTCATAGTTACTGTTACTGATGTGAGCACAAACCATAAAGAGCTTGGAACACTATGAGATGTTAATGCTTTGTTTTTATACATGGTAAGTGGTTTCTGTGGCTTATCCATTCTAACATAAAATAATCATCCCTGACCTAGACTTGGATGACAGCATGTTTGCTAAAACTTCAACTCCAGAAGAATGGATTGCACAGGGAGACTACTATGCTAAACATCAGTTCTGGGAGGTAGGAGCATGTGTTTACCTGTAATAAGAAATCTTGTCTATTCTGAAACTTTTTTTTTCCATTTTCCTTTCTATAAAATTATCTGTAACCCTTCAGTTGCTCTGTAGCAGTCTCTCTTAGTTTGGGGTTTGTAGTTGTGTAGCTGTCAACAGACTAGTTGTAAATGGCTTGTGAGAGGTAAGCAAAGAGACACAGCATGCCTATTATCTGCAGCCTTAAATTCACTGCTCAGAAATTTGCAGACCAGTGAGGGAAAAACATTGTATTATGTCCAAATGAAAGATCATTGGGAAAAAAAACAATTATTTGTGACAACTGGAATTGATTGAAATTTGTGAATCTAAACCACGTGCTTGACAGTATCACTACACACCACTGCAGGGAAATGAAAACATTTCTTGGAAGTATTTGATTTGGATCATGATCTCAGAGTTCTTTTATGGGGTATTTTGGACAGTAATTAGTGATGGATACAAAACACACATTAAGGAACAGCATGCAGGAGCCAAGGGAGCACTAAAAAAAAAAAAAACACAAAGAAAATAGAAAAATGTTGGTTTCATTCCATTACTATTTAAAGAATATGGAGATTTTAGATTCTTTATTTTCTACATTGATAGTTATTATAATCCAGATATGGGAGGGCAGTTAACAGAATGGAAGTTATACCCAGCCAGGATGACAATGCCAAGGAATTATCCTAAAAGGAATGGAGGGATATCTCTAGCTCAACTGCCCTTGTCCTTATGGGTGATTTTAACTTCCCAGACATGATCTGGGTATATCATACAGTAGACACAAAAAGGTCCAGGAAATTTCTGGAGCACGATGAAGATAAAACTTCTTGCTGCATGTACTAACAGGACTGGCTAGGAAAGGTGCTCCTCTAGATTTGTTGTTTAACAGAGTTTGATGTTTGCTGGTGGGCAAAGTTGGGATTAGTGACTGTCTTGGGCACAGTGATCACGAAGTAGTTGAGTTTGAAATCATTGGTGATGGAAGAAAAACTGCCAGCAAAACTTCAACCCTGGATATTGGAAGAGCAGTTTTCAGGTGGCTGAAGGATCTGGGTAGTAAGGTCTTCTTGGAATCTGCTTTTGAAGATCTTGGGGGTCCATGAGTGATGGTCACTTTTTAAGTGCCATCTCTTAAGAACATGGGAGCAGGAAATTCCAGTGTTGGAAATCTAGAAAGTGGGGCAGAAAGCTGTTTTAGTTGTTCAGGGGCTATCTAGAATTAATGCAGAAAAGGAAAATATGTGGATGTTGGAAGCAAGGACTCACAATACAGCAGGACTAGAGAGAGATTGTTCATCACTGTAGGGAGAAATATTGTGCAGCCAAAGCTTGGTAAGAGTTCAAGTTGGCCAGCACTGTGAAGGAGAACAAAAGGGCTTTTCTTAAACATGTTAACAGCAAAAGGAGGATCAGAGATAACACTGGTCCATCACTTGATGTGGTCAGTCACCTCACCAATAGGGATGTGGACAAGGCAGAGACATTTAATGCCGCCTTCACCTCCATCTTTAACACCAGTGATGGGCTCTGGGACCCCTGGAGCCCTGTGTTGGAAGATGATGACAGAGGGAATGATAAACTCCCAGATGACTGAACGTGTTTGAGGCTTGCTGCTCCAGCTGCATGTGCATACATTTATGGGGCCTGATGGGATTCATTCTAGGGTACTGAAACAGCTGCCTGATTTTGGCATCTCTCTCCATTATTTTTCAACAGTCTTGGGACCTGGAGAGTCCCAGTTGACTAGAAGCTGTCAAATGTCCCAATTTTTAAGGAGGATAAGAAGGAAGACCCTGGAAATTACAGGCCTATCAATCTCACTTGAGTGCCTGGTAAAATTATGGAGAAGGTTATTCTGAGTTATTAAAAAAAACACTTGAAAAAGCAAGAAGTCATTAGTCCTAGCCAGCATGGGTTCACAAAAGGAAAGTCCTGCTTTACCAGCCTATTTTCCTTTTATGACAAGGTCATGCATCTATTTGACAGTAGATCTGGTGGGTTTGGGTTTAAGCAAAGCATTTGATACAATCTCTCCCCATATGCTTCTCAGTGTGCAGCTAGAAAAGTTGGGTGAGCAATTGGCTGGTAGGTCAGGCTCAGGGAGTTATGGTAAATAAAGTTATATCAGGCTAGTGGCCAGTCACCAGTGGGGTTCACCAGGGCTCAGTTTCACTGAAAAACCTCTTTAGTGTTTTTATAAATTATCTGGACACAGAAAATTAGATGTGCATTAAGTACATTTGCAAAAGATGCTAAAACAGGAGGAGCTGTGGACTCCCTCAAGGGTAGAGAGGCCTTCCAGAGGGATCTCAATGGACTAGAGAGCTGGGCCATCACCAACCATATGAGATTTAACTGCCAGATTCTGCACCTGGGATGGGATAATCCTCTTTGTATATGCAAATTGATGGATGAGAGGCTGGAGAGCAGCTCTGCAGAAAGAGATCTGGGGATCTGGGTTGTTTTCTAAGCTAAATGGGAGTCAACACTGTGCACTGCAGCCAAAAAGGTCAACTGTGTCCTGGAGTGCATCAAGCAGACCATAGCTGGCCAAGCAAGAGATGTGATTGTCCTACTCTATACTGCACCGGTGTGGCCCCACCACAGGTACTCTGGGTAGTTTAGGGCACCTCAAAAAATGGAGGACAGCAAACTGTTGGAATGTGTCCAGAGAAGGGTGACCAAGATGATGAAAGGTCTTGAGGGCAAGACTTTGTAGGAATTGCTGAGGTCACTTGGCTTGCTCAGCTTGGAGAAAAACTTGAGGTGTGACCTCATTGCAGTATGCAATTCCTGAAGGTGGGCAGCAAAATGGGAGGTGCTGATCTCTAGTGACCAGTGATGGGCCACGAGGAGATGGAAAGAAGCTTCATCAGGGTAAATTCAGATTGGACATTAGGAAAAGGTCCTTCATTAAGAAGGTGGTCAGGCACTGGAAGAGGCTGCCCAAGGAAGTGGTCGTGGTACCAAGCCTGTAAGAATTCAAGGAGCATCTGAACGGAGCTCTTNATCCTCTTTGTATATGCAAATTGATGGATGAGAGGCTGGAGAGCAGCTCTGCAGAAAGAGATCTGGGGATCTGGGTTGTTTTCTAAGCTAAATGGGAGTCAACACTGTGCACTGCAGCCAAAAAGGTCAACTGTGTCCTGGAGTGCATCAAGCAGACCATAGCTGGCCAAGCAAGAGATGTGATTGTCCTACTCTATACTGCACCGGTGTGGCCCCACCACAGGTACTCTGGGTAGTTTAGGGCACCTCAAAAAATGGAGGACAGCAAACTGTTGGAATGTGTCCAGAGAAGGGTGACCAAGATGATGAAAGGTCTTGAGGGCAAGACTTTGTAGGAATTGCTGAGGTCACTTGGCTTGCTCAGCTTGGAGAAAAACTTGAGGTGTGACCTCATTGCAGTATGCAATTCCTGAAGGTGGGCAGCAAAATGGGAGGTGCTGATCTCTAGTGACCAGTGATGGGCCACGAGGAGATGGAAAGAAGCTTCATCAGGGTAAATTCAGATTGGACATTAGGAAAAGGTCCTTCATTAAGAAGGTGGTCAGTCACTGGAAGAGGCTGCCCAAGGAAGTGGTCGTGGTACCAAGCCTGTAAGAATTCTGAACGGAGCTCTTATACATATGGTTTAGTTCTAGGTAGCTCTGCAAGAAGCAGGGAGGTGATCTCCATGATCCTCATGTGTCCCTGCCAGCTTGAAGTATTCTATGAAATAAAATTTTCAGTACCTTTTTTGATCATTGCAGAAGGAAAGTTTCCATTTTTTGCTGATAACTTATTTTTTGTATGAAATATATTTACAAGGCAAAAATCGAAGTACCGAGATGCCACTACAGTCTTTATCTCCCCTTAAAAAAAAAGGCAATTTCCTAAATGGACAGAAAAGTGTTTAGACAAGAAACACACATCTGAAAAAAAAAAAACCAAAACAATCTTGAAGTCTGTAATGTATTACCTATATTACCTGCTGTTTTGTTGTCTCTCTGACTCTGATCTTTGCTTATCATTGCTGCATTAAGCAGAAATTGTCTGGCAAATTTGGCAGTCCTAAGACTGCCTTGCAGCATGCACTTTCCAAACAGAAGGAAACACTAAATTAATAGATAGAGTGAAGAAATAATGGTGTTGTGGAATGAATAAGGTGGTAATGAAGCAAATCTTGCTAGGAGCATCGTGTAACTCCTGCTGTTTCTCTTTAGCTTATTGTGAACAGCCCTGGTATGGCAAAAACATGAATAAATATACCATGGTTTAGATATAACTTGGCACACATTGGTTTTCCTAACTCTCATTAATAGTTTAGGCTATTATGCAAATTGCACATGCTATTTGTTCTATCAGCCTACCAGGAATTTTTCTTTCACTGCTTCCATGTAAAACATCAATAGTTAAAATTCAAACTGTGGTAGATGAACGTGAACTGACTTTAAAGCTTTTTCTTTTTGTCCTAAAAACATAGTGGAACGTTTTACCTTTTCCTTCAGGCACCCTGCCAGTCTTTCTGTTTCCCACTGAAGTGGCTGTAGAATTAAGTATTGCTTTTATGTGATGAGCCATGGGCTGGATGCAGATGTGTGAATGCTGTGTGTCATTTCACCCCAGGTGGCAGCCAAGTGTTACCAAAAGGGAGGAGCGGCCGAGAAGTCCAAACTGGCCCTGGCACACGATGCTGTTCTCAAAGTTCGCTCAAAGAAAAGCAGCCCCAGGTAAGTGTAAACACAGGTGAGAGAGTATCATTCTGTGCTGCCAAGACCTCGTTGGGGGGTGCAGGGTGGAGATTCCCACCACTGTTGTGGGACTGGAGACATCAGAGAAGCGTGCAGGAGAGGTGTCTTCATGTCTGCGTGGGTGGCAAAAGAGGTTTAAGAACTTGGGAAGTCTGGCACAGCTGCAGCAGGATCTGGGGCACTTGTCCTTTTGGGGAGTGGAGAGAGCAGTTTTGTGCTGTAGGATGTCCAGATCACATGTGGTTCTGGAAAGGGCTTGCTGGTTGTGTGAGAGAGAAGCAACAGGATTTCCATGACATCAAGAGGCTTTATGTTCTTCTATGTGGATAGATGAGCATATGTCATCAGCAGTGCTCAATTCCAATTCATTGCACTGGATACTCATTTAACAAAGAGGAAGGAATGGTGGTGTATGTTGGGGAAGAAGGCTGCTAACAGAGAGTGACCTTTGAGGTGAATTTGAGGTCAGAGTCAATCTAAACCGAATAAGAACAACTAGATCTGAACCAAAGGGCCGTACTGAAAGGACAGATTTTGAGGTGAACCATTTAGTTCATGCTGCCCCAAGTGTTTGACAGAGGAGAAAGTTTGCAGTTTCCTAAGAATGATGAATTCAGACTAGGGCTGGGAAGAAAATCGATGATAACAGAAAGGTTGGGCTTAGTTATACAGAACAAAGGCTGAGAACAAACTTGATTGTTGTGTTTAATGGCATTGGGGCTAAAGAGCAGAAGGAAGGAAGAGCAAGTTAAGTGAGAGAAGAAGCAAAAGCCACACGAGTATATTTAGTTTGAGAATTAAAAAAAAAAACAAACAAACCCAAAACAAAACCTTTTTAGTGCCAGAGCAGTGAGATTCTAGAACAGACCTCTGGACAGAACAGCATCAGCCCAAAATATAGCTAATTGCAATATATTACTTCATTGGGTTATGTACAAAGAAGAACACGTGATGTCAACGTTGGTTGGAGTCAATCACAAATTATGTGATCCTAAATTCAGATGTAAAGAGTAATTTTCTCTTACTTTCTACAGGGAAAAACAGATGGAATATATGACATTGGCTAAAACTTACTTGGAATGTGGAGAACCAAAACTCTCACTAAAATGTCTGTTTCAATCAAAGGAGTTCCGGCTTTGTGCAGAACTGTGTAAAAAGTTAGGAAAGGTATTAAATCCTCTAAATGACCCTCTCCTTATCACTTTCCTTTTCCTACAGTTTCTTCCTCCTCATAATACTCAAAAGGCAGTAGTATTTCTCTGTGACACAGTAGTGACTGAAGTAGAAGAGCTCTTTAAGGCAGGCCATTCAAGAGGAAGAATTTGTCACAGAATAGCCAGAAGGCAAATGGAGAGGGCAGTGATGCAGTCTAGTTTATTTCTTTAACTTTCTTCAGATGTCACCATCACTCATTTCTGCTTTGGGACTCAAAAGTCAGTTAATGACTGATTTATCAAACTTAAGCTGTTACTTAATTCAGTACTCTGATGATACTAAAGCTTCACTGATTACAATCATCCAAATGGAACCTTGAAGCTTGCAAAGGTCAAGAAGTGTACTAACACTGATTTCCTAAGTGCATGAGGATATTTATATTTTTTTTTGCAGTGCAATTCCACAAAAATAATATAAAGTAATTGTTCCAAATATTTAAAATTTAAGACACAAGGTTAGGGCTCCCATTCTGCACCCATTAGCTGTTTTAATTTAATCCTGTTGATTCTGAGAAATTTGCAAGTCAACAGAAGTCTGTGTGGTGTTTTTTAACAAGGAAGAGAGCTGTGTGAATAAAAAGTACTATGGAAATCCCATGTGCAGTACCTTCAATTTTGTATTCCAGTCTCCTGGACATAAATATTTTGAAGGCTTTAAATAATCTGTTTAGTATTAATGATAGTTACTTTAATATGTATTTGGTTGCATTCAGATACTTTAATTACATTCAGATACTTTAATTACATTTTATTAAAGTATGCTTTTCTATGAGACACCTACATGATGGAATTACTAAATTTATTCCATTCATGTATTTTTGACTGTTTAGAGCTGATCACTTTCATTATTGACTTCTGCATTACAGATAAAAGATGCTGCAGTCTACTATAAGAAAAGCCAGTGCTACAAAGAAGCATCAGAATGTTATGAAGAAATTGAGGAGTTTGATCTAGCCATTAAAATGTATTGTCAGGAAGAACTCTATGAAGAAGCAGCAAAGGCAGTTGAAAGGTAATGTCCTCCAATTCCCTTTGCCATTTCCAAATTCAACATAATACAGCTGGCTCACCATAAAATTTTCACAAGACTTTTGGCTGGTGACTTTGTTTTATATGAAGTTAAATTAATGGTGTCAGAATTCTCACTTGGGTAACATTAACATGGTGAAAGCTTTCTACTCGAGGCCTCACCTCAAGTACTGTGTCCAGTTTTGGGCCCCTCACTTCAAGAAGGACGTTGAGGTGCTGGAGCGTGTCCAGAGAAAGGCAACGAGGATGGTGAAGGGTCTGAAGAACAGGCCCTAAAACGAGGCTGAGGGAGCTGGGGAAGGGTCTGGAGAACAGGCCCTACGAGGAGGCTGAGGGAGCTGGGGAAGGGTCTGGAGAACAGGCCCTACGAGGAGGCTGAGGGAGCTGGGGAAGTTTAGTTTGGAGAAGAGGAGACTGAGGGGAGACCTTATTGCTCTCTACAACTCCCTGAAAGGAGGTTGCAGTGAGGTGGGGGTTGGTCTCTTCTCCCCAGTAACAGGTGACAGAACTCGAGGTAATGGCCTCAAGCTGCGCCAGGGAAAATTTAGGTTGGATCTTAGGAAGAACTTCTGTACTGAGAGAGTCCTCAAGCATTGGAACAGGCTGCCCAGGGAGGGGGTTGAGTCCCCACCCCTGGAAGTGTTTAAAAGACAGGTAGATGTGGTGCTTGAGGACATGGTCTAAGGGTAGACTTGGTGGCGGTAGGTTAATGGTTGGACTGGATGATCTCAGGGGTCTCTTCCAACCTTAACAATCCTTTGATTCTGTACTGCATTCACAGCTGGAGCAGTGATAAGTGTTGTTTCCCTGGGAGGTTTTTTTTCTGGCCTGTGTTACTAGTCATGCAGGTTCTCCTTCAGCCAACTGAACTAGGTTCTGAGGGTAAATACGACAAAAACATTCAGTAGAAATATTAAAGAATTTTATGAGTGAAATAGGAACGGATTAGCCACTTAGTCACTGACTTCTGTAGGAGTATAACAGTTAGATGTGTGGTATGTGATGCAGCAGTCGTGCCAAATGAACTATTTCTCTCCAAATCTTTGACTTAAAGGGCAAAGTATAGTAATTTAAATGGCCACACCTTTCATTACACCTAAATTGATTGATGACTTTTAAAGCATAAATAACACCAATTAGAATTCTAGCAAGGCTTACAGTTAAGCTCCTTCACTGAAATCCTTTGTGAGATATAATCTTTCTGAAGGACTAAAGGGGGTCTAATATGTAGACATAGCTTGATTAACAAGTCTAAGCATTAAAATAGCTTTACCCACTAACGATTTTTTTTAAATCAGCCTCACCAAATCTTTCATGCAAATTCATAAGCATAGGTACAAAAATCTGCACTCCCACACTTATCATGAAAAAGATGGTAATGAAAGGCAAATGATAATTTACTCATTTATCAGGAAAAAATTACTCATTCTCAGTATGCAGGGGAGAATGCTTTTACAAAGCTGGTTTAGGGGATATCTTAATAATTTCACATCAGCCAATAATAATAATAATAATTGAGTCTTAAGTGCATTATTTGAAAAAGCTTTGCACAGGCACTCAATAAGCAGCAAAGTGTATGTATATAAGGCTGGTAAGTGGCTTTCTACAATCTTTCTGGCTATTATGAGTGAATAGGACCCATTTCAGTCTCATGAGGTTTCTGTTGTGTTGCTAATTTATGTTTATAGTGTAAATATATACACATGCATATATGCACACATATATGTATAAATATCCAATGTTTGCTCCTAATAAATGAAATACTTTTATGAAATCCTTTGAAATATTGGGACTTCCAGCCTCTGACAGTGAAACTGTTGACAACGACCTAAATGAAATTCACTGATCTCCCGAAATATTATGAATGAAATTTTCTAATCTCTCTGTCAGTTGGCACATTTTTCCCATCTTAAAAGCAAATACCAGAGCATCAGGGCTAAAGGCTCATATAGTATAAAACAAGTGACCATGACAGTTAAATGTTAATTTAATTTAACTTGAGGTCAATATCCAGAGACTGATTTCAGCTTTAGTTTTGGTTACATACCTGATAACAACCCAATGCCAAATAATGTAAGGACTAATGTTGTGTGTATGACTGTAACTTTAATAATTCCCCTGTACTTGGCACTGGTGAGGCTGGACCTTGAGTACTGCGTTCAGTTCTGGGCCCCTCACTACAAGAAGGACATTGAGGTCCATGGAGCGGGCCCAGAGAAGGGCAACCAGGCTGGTGAAGGGTCTGGAGAACAAACCTTATGAGGAGCAGCTGAGGGAGCTGGGGGTGTTTAGTCTGGAGAAGAGGAGGCTGAGGGGAGGCATTATCACAACCTACAGTTACCTGAAAGGAGGTTGTAGAGAGGTGGGTGATGTTTTTTTTCTGCCAAGTGGCAGCTGATAGGATGAGAGGGAATGGCCTCAAACTGCACCAGGGCAGGTTCAGATTAGATGTTAGGAAGAAATTCTTCACTGAAAGAGTTGTTGGGATGTGGAACAGGCTGCCCAGGGAGGGGGTTGAGTCACCATCCCTGGATGGATTTAACAGACAGGTAGATGAGGTGCTCAGGGATATGAGAGAACAGGTATGGTTGGATTCAGTGATCTTAATGGTCTTTTCCAACCTTGTGATTCTATGAGATAGATACAACAGAATTGAAAGTGTTCTCTAAACTGATGAATTTATGTAAATTTTACAGAATATTATCTGTATTGGCCTGTGGAGATTTCACTGAAATTCTGTTTTTTTTTTCCTTCTGGCTTCTGATCATGTAAACAGTCATCTATATTGAGGTTTGCTTTAATAAACAGAGGATTAGTAAAATGTGATTAGATTTATTTGTACAGTGATTTGACAGCATGGAGAAAGTTCCACTAACACTGTAAACCTTGTGTTCTAATTGTTTTAATGATCTTGCTTTCTGCAGCCTTGTTTTAAGTGAGTTCCTTTGGTAGATCTTCTAAGATGGTGTGATTATTTTTTTGCACGACAGGCATCACATGAAACAGTTGGCCTTTATGAAGGGCTTCTGGGTGCAGCCATCTGATGTTGTAGGGGGCTTTTTAAAAATGCAGTAGGGTTTTTTTTTTTGTAAATTGATGTATCTCTTATTTCAGATATGAAGAGATGTTAAATACAAAAGGACAAGTGGTTTCTAAGCTGTCATGTACAGCAAACCAGTTGTATTTGGAAGCAGCAGCAAAGTATCTGAGTGTGAACAGAAGTGAGATGATGCGAGTCCTCTCCAAACTGGATATAGAGGATCAGCTCGAGTTTCTGAAGTCTCGGGGATGCTTGCACCAAACAGCAGACTTACTGAAAAGGGAAGGTCGAGAGGAAGAAGCTGCAAAGTTGATGAAACAACATGGGTTTCCTCTGGAAGCAGCCAAGCTCACAACTAAGAAAGAGTTTCGTGCATCGTGTCTGCTTGCTGTAGCACGTGCCGGTGCGACGCGCTGCTCGGAGTCGGACCTGGCTGACATGGAGGGCATCCTAAAAGAAGCCCTTGAACTTTGTGAACAAACTAAGCAGAAGTCTGGCATTGCTGAGGCTGTGTTTCTTATGGGAGCTCTGAAGGGAGACTTCACAGAGCTGAGCAGTGCGTACTGTCAGTTCCTTTCTCTGAATCATTCTGCTGGTGCAGTTGAGGCTCTTTTTGCCTTATCTCGCTGCAGTGCCCCGAGCCAGAAAATCCTTTTTGTGGCAATGCGTGGTTTAATGGCTCTTCTCAATCTGGTTAGGGGGTTGAATAAAGCAGTCACCAATGCAGAGAAAGATATGGTGAAGTCTTGCTTTGCCTATTTTGGGATTGTCCCAACAGGTGACACTTGCCAGGTGTCTCAAAGCGAAGCTGGACCCATCCTCAAGTTTTTATCACACAAGCTCTGTCTAAAAGAGAGGAAGACGAAAGGTGATTTCTCGTTAAGCACAGAGGAGGTAAAATCCGCTTTGAGGCAGCACTTGTTAAGCAGGTTGTGCTCTATCACCCATGAATTGCTGAGCAAGCGTTACCCTGATATCTGTATGAAGTTCATTGCTGGCTTGAAATGCAAAGATAAAGCCTGTGAGGATTACCATAAGCCCTTGTTGCGCCACGAAGCAAAGACGGTGTTTCAGTGTAAAATGCATCTGGTGGCGATAAACGGGCTGCTGCTGGAAGCTGCAAGGACATTCCCTAAGGAGCTCCTGAGTCAGTGCAAAGGCTTCGACACTTTGACTGCTGACAAATATGCATTCTGTGAAGCCCTCCTAGAAACGTTTTTTCCTAGTCATTTCCATTTGAGAATACTGTCTGAGAACCCAATGGCATGCAGAGAAATACTGGAATTTGACAGCGCTATTTCCAAACCCTGTAGGGTGGTGTTGAAGGACTACATCACGTTTAAGTTTAAAAATGGAGACACTGCAGCCAGAAGAGAATCAACAGACTTGTGGCTAAGTGCCATGCAAGCCTTCCTCTTGTCTTCGGGATACCCTGAAGAATTCGAGAAACTTCTTTTTAAGGAAGAGGATGATTATAACAAAGAGTTAAACTTTGCTTTGTCAAAGGCAAAAAGCTTCCCAAAGAGTAAGGGCCAGAAGCCCAAAGGACTAGAGGGCAGACATGGTATGTTGCTGCCTGACAAAAACGCTGAAAATGCAGGAAGAACTCACTTGTGCTTCATTCGCCTTCTCGAAAATTCACTTGAGCAGTTTTATGTTCACAAGAACCCAGAGAACTGCAAAAGGTTTTTTTTCCGTTTCATGAATGTCCTGGTCAAGAAATGTACGAGATACCTGATTCCAAGCATAGGGAACACAGTGATGTTGTTGGAGTTCCAGTATATTCTGTGCTGTGCCGTCCTGATGCGCCTCTCCAAGAACGTTACTCTCTGCTTCCCAAAGAGTTACATCGCTCTCATTCATTACTGGGAGTTTCTGTTCAGAAGCAAGGACCGTGACCTAGAACTCAGAGACACCTTTTCTATTATCCAGGAGTATAGGCCAAAGGACACATATGTGGCTATACAGAATTTCAGATTTCACCTCTGTTACCTAGCAGATGTTTTGTGTGGGGTTCACGGCCGATTCAATGTCCTTCTGGATGCTTTTGAAGACCCTGACCTGATAACTTCAGGGGAGGCCGAGCGCACTGTAGTGCTGAGCTTAGTGATGTTACTGAACGCTGACCAGGTGCAGAACTCTAGATCTATATCCCTCTTACGCCACCACTTCCCTCAAATCAAGACGATGCTGAAATCCATGAGGGAATATTCTCCCTCTAAAGTACCCAAAAGGTTGCTGAGGGTTGTGGAACAAGTGAGCAAAGCGACACACCTAAGAGAGATTGCAGCAGGCCTGCAGGAGCTGCTGGAAGAACGAGATGCAGAGTACCTGGTTGACTGCCGATGGAAGTGGGACTCTGCCTACACTCAGGGGCATCCACCCATATGGGGCATCTTGTATGAAACCATAAACCTTGACAGGTTTACCACCTCTATGGATAATGCAGAATACACTGATGAGCTGGAAAAGGAGCTCGAAAGGGTTCATTGCTTAGAGGACCAAAAGGATCCCCTGGAAGTCATTGCACTCAGCAAGCAACAGAAGCAAGAACAGAAAGCGTCTGCTCAACGCCACCTGCGCCGTGTCTTCCATTTTGTTTCTCTGTGCATGAAGTGGAAAAGGAAGGCCTGCTCCAAAGCTGAGCCTGTTGCAGTGGAAGGAGAAGAATTTTTATCAGAGATCTTCAAAAAAGCAGATATTGACCAAACCCAGTGTGACCTCTGTGGCATCAGATTTATCCAGAGCTCCGAGAACTATTTCAGCCGGACAGAAAACATGGAGGGAGACGCTTTGGAAGCTGTGACACCAACAGAGATCAGTGGGGGAAAAAAGTTGTCTGCAGAAGGAAATACAGCTTCTGTGGACAGTGAGGCTTACATCGAGCACAGAAACACAAATGAACACAGAAACAACAATGCTGCCTACAAATACTACGCCGACTTTTTCAGAAGGAAGATAGATCCAATAATATATGATGGACTGGAGGCAGTGGAGGCCATTACAGAGAAGACTTACACCCAAGACCATTTAGTGTATAAAGAAGGTTCCAACTTGTGCCAGAGTAAAATCAAGGAGAATATTAAGAAGATTTCAGATGCAGTGGAGGAAATCTACGAGAGAAAAGCCTGGGCTAAAGGTAGGACGTTGTGGAGGAATAACGGGTCATCACTTCAGATCAATGTGATCAATTGATGCCAACTTTATTTCACTCCAAACCCAATATTTATATGTCCCTTTATCACAGTACACCAAACAAACCCCTTTGACAGTCTCTTCTCATAGGTTAAGTATTGTGGCGAGACCTGCTTGCTGATTGGTGCTTCATTATCTTTTTCCACATTCTTTTACATTCTTCTTTTCTTCTTACTTGATAAACAACCATCTTGTTTATGACCCTAACAGCCATCTCAGCAAATGCTGGATTGCTCTCATGTCTGTTACCTGTTAAAATCCTCCACAGTAGGACTGTCCAAGTTTTCTTTTAAACAATGTTGTGGCCAGGCTTCTAGACCTGACAAAGCTCCTTTTGAAAATCTTAATGTTATTGAGAGGTATTTCAGGGAGCTGAGGAGAAGAGGAAATGAGAGAGTTGAAAACATTAAAAAAATATATATATTCTTGCCTCTTCCAAAGGCAGGATAATGCATCTACATCATATAGTATAGTTAAAGTGAATAGTGGTGAACTGTAATGAATAGTACAGTGAATTTTAACTATGTCATCAGATGTGCTGTGTTCTCTGAATTTATATGGGCTTACAACCAGCTGTAATGTTAAACCATGTAATCTTTACTAGTAGTTCCATTGTTTTCTGTTTAGTTCTGCCAGCCATGGCAGGCTGGATATGCAGGCACAGAGTGTCAGAATGTTTGGTTAAAGTTATCTCTGACTACTCTGCCCTTGAACTCGTAATTTTGCTAGGGCTGAACATAAGTGGATACTTAACTACAAATCTGTGAGGTGTCAAGACACTCAAGGGAAACCCTGGTATTATAAAGTACAGTGAATTATGGTACTTAAGAGGTACATATTTTGATACTTGATTCTTTTTGCCCCTCATATACTTGAAGAGTTATTCTGTGTTGATTTTTGCAAGGAAAATTTGAATCACTGGGTGAGTGGCCTGAGAGCAAAATTGTTTGGTGTACTTGCTCTGGGAAAGTGACATCTTAAATCAAAACGTTGTTACTGGCTTTAGCTGTAGAAATTTGCTAACAGTCAGCTTGTCACTTTGTCTGTGATGTCTGACAGAAATGAAAAATGGTAATATTAGATATGTTCATCAGCTCTGATCAGTGAAATACGTTAAATTTGTCACTAAATGTTAGTTTGGGTTCTTCATGTATAAGCTTTACCTTTTACTCCTAGTGGAAAGCTTTTACACATGGATGAAGCCCCTAAAGTTTTGCTTGTTATTTAGTTGTCTCTTCCACTTAATGAACCACGACAGTGATGAATATGATAAGTGTAGTAGGCTTAATTAGATAATAGTCAACTATGTTATGACAATTACTTGATTAATGTTACTTTGTTCATCTACTTGGTGAAAATATATTTACAGAAGTTATTTGCCTTGGAGATTTCCTTTCCCACACTCTATAGCAAGCACTTTT
Organism: Heliornis fulica; assembly: GCA_013399135.1. Lineage (NCBI taxonomy): Eukaryota > Metazoa > Chordata > Aves > Gruiformes > Heliornithidae > Heliornis > Heliornis fulica. The sequence goes on from VXBZ01008503.1 coordinate 68,578, forward strand.
CCAATTCCCAGTGGTAGTGAATTTGCTTGCACAAGAGATCACTAGTGACTGGGACTTCTTGCTTTGCATCCTTGTCACCTGACACAGCTCTGTGTAACTTCATTTTGTGCTTGGCTTTTAGCTGCTGCCCCTCTCTCAGCTACTGTTCTTACAGGCTGTTGATTGTGCTCCATTTCAGCTGAAGAAATAATAACCAAACACGCCAACAAATTACTTTCCACCATTGATGAGGCTCATAAGTGGCTGAAGAAGATGGACTCTGATAGGCTAAAAGAAGAAGGTATGTTTGCAAATTACATGGGTTACTGTGACCCCAGGGGAGGCTGCTGGCTAAGGGTCTCTTGGCATCACTTTAGCCTCCCACATCATCAGTGTTGTGGATATTCACTCACCCTCCAGAGCACAGGACGTGGGCTCCTCCATAGGGGTCCTCTGGAAAACAGGAGTTAACAGCTCTTTCCTCAGCTGCTCTTCTAGAGCCAAGCCTGAGCCAAGCATTATCAGCCTTACAGGTTGCATAATATGTAAAGCCTTAAGGTAGCTCTATTTCAGAAAACTTGGTTGTGATAATGTTAATGTGTCATGTTACTCCTTCCTGATCCAAGAAAGGTAGTAAGACAGGAATGCTCTGTCTCACAAGAAACATTCTAGTCTGTCTGACAGTAGACACTGAAGTCAGTAAGCAATTGTATTGTCTGCTGAAACTGACCCTCGAGAGGAATGTCTTTAAAACAAAGCCAGGAACAATAGAAACAGTGTAAAAATTACTTACTAGTGCCATTTCTGCTTCTGAGCAGAGCTCTTAAGCATGTTGTTATATTAGATCATATTAGTACTTCTTAAACATGGTTAGATGCATTAAGGTATGCCTCTGACATCTAAAATAGTGATGGCTTAGCTTGTCATACTGTTAAAAGGGTGTTGGGGTTTTCCATTTTGTATTAATATCTTGTTTTTAATAGGGCATTTCCATTCTGCATTAATTAATTGTTTTAATATAGGCTTTGGGCATGACAGAGACTTGGAAGATGAAGTGGAAGATGAAAGCATGGCTTTTGAAGAACTTGTCTCTAAAAAACCCTCAAGAAAAAAAGGAAGAATTGGGAAATAGCTGCCTGTGTATGTTTTCTCTAATTACTGATATCACAGAATCACAGAATCACAGAATCACAGAATCACAGAATCAGAGAATCCTCTTAAAGATAAAATTTTAGAATTTAAAAAAAAATTGTTAAAAAGAAAAAAAGAGATGGGGTCAGAAATGTGAAGAGTCTGAAGATAAGGAGTGACTCAAGCTATTATTTTTTTTTTTATCTCTTGTATTGTCCTGAAGATGTAATTGTTACAACCTGTGACATGCCAAATTTCCTTTCAAACCTTTTGGTTAGCTTGAAAGCTGAACAAAAAGCCAAAGAAACAAACAAGTAGGAAAAAATAATAATGTTTCTGCCTTTTCTCAGGGGTACTTTACCACTCAGTCTTATTTTTCTTCTTCTTCCCTGTTAATTTACATCATCATTCTTCTGATCTGGAGTACTCAGAAAAATAGAAGGTTAGTTTCTCTGATTTTAAGAGGTTTTAATAAGTGTTTTTAGGTTACCATTTTAAACCCTGGTGGGTTCCAAGTCTTAATAAGTTTGCAAACTTTTGTGTCTTCAGGCAAGGTACTTCCAGTATCTCTTTCTAGTTTTATAGATGTGACCAGCAATTTCTAAACACATTCATATTTTTGACAGTGTGTATCTAATTAGATAGGTACGAAAGGTCTGGGTTGTCTTCTCTCTGATGAAGCTTTGTACATATCAAAATATAGATAATATTTCCTTAAAAGAGTATTACACAGTTTAAGTGTTTTCTAAATTTCAATTGATAAAAGCGTTTTTGTAGTGTATAATAACATTTTTATAAAACCTGTAAGGTTTTTAAAATCACTTGATCTTGTCATCTTTCTCTTGTTTTTTTTTTTTGAATGCTTTCTGAAAGCTGTGTGTGACTGGAGGCATGAATGAGATTTACAAGTTGAGACCAGTTAATACTGATGCTGTTTTACTCCTGGGATTTCAATGTCTCTAAAACACTATAGTCTCCTTTAGCAACACTTTAAATTCCTACATTCCCATCTTAAACATAATTAGCTAGAGTGCTATTTAGTTGTTGAAGTGTTTTGTCTTGAAAAAGGAGCCCCTTTGTATACATAACAAACTGTTTCAATAATTGCCTTTTGCCAGAAACATTACAACTTGTTACTGTGCTGAATGTCGAGGAAGTGGGACACTTTACACGGATAAAAATGAAACGCTGCTGTAGAACGGAGCAACGTGGGCAGCAGTAAGTTATCTATTGCACTGTAATTGCTGTTGTCTGCCAGAAGGCTCTACCCAGTGCTGCTTCTTTAAGAAGCCCTATTGCTTAGGCAAGTTTCTAGAAGGTGGTTTTAAAACTATCTCAGACGTTCCAGTAACGTTCAAGGGGAAGTGTGGTGGGATCTCCAGTCTGATATGAGGGCTTAAAGGGCTTCCCCCCACATGCTGGAATGCATAAACAAACATAAACCCCTCCTTTCCGTGGCAGCCCTTTCAGATAATAACCATCTGTATGCATTAATCCTACTTGAATGCTGAATTAGGAAAAAGGAATTGTCCATCTCTACTCTTGAAAGGGGTTTTGTTTGTTTGTTTAAAAATCCTGGTGGAAGCTCCAGTGTTCTGACACCATCTAAAGCCTTTGACTCAAAGGGCTTCAGAGCCGTGAGAGGTGCCCACGGTATGTGTGAGATGCATATTGCACTGAAACCCTCGGAACAGAGCGGTGGATGCAGCCTGTCAAGCTAATCCACCCACTTCTGCCTGTCTAAGCCATGTGGAGTTGAAAAGAATTTAGAAAAGCCTTTGGAAGCACAGAAACTGGTGACTTGAAATCTCTCTCCTCAGTGATACAAAAATGACATCTACGTGACAAAGAAGGAACTGTTTGCTGCAGTTGGAGGACAGGGGTGTGGTCTGGAAGAGGACACATTCTCCAAATTCCATACTCTTCAGGGAAAATAAAAAAGTCTTGCTGTCCTGACCCCCATATTAATGCAACGGGCTCTGTGGAAAGTGATGGGTACTTTCCACCTTTTCCCTTTATTCCTTTTAAAAGCATTGTTTCATAAGATGGCCCAAAACACTTTCCCAGCAATTAACAGTTCTAAACACTGACTCAGCAAAACATTTAAACACTTGCTAGTTGGGGAGTGGTTTTTTTGAAGTATTTGCTTTCATTCCTAAAGGGAAGTGAGCCTCTTTTGTCTTTATGCTCACTGAAAAGGTAGGAAGGAAGAAACTTATTTTTGTGTAAATAAAATAAAAGGTTTTCTTGCCAGCAATCCCCATGACATTCCTTGCTGAAAGCCAATTATGAAGTATCCTTCCTTACATGAAAGGAGACCACAGCTCTTGCTGCTCAGCTTCTACCTTTGTTGTTGGAGCATTTGGTTTCCATGAAAACCTTCACCCCTCCACTTACAAAGATCATCCAGGTCTGCGGCGTGTTAGATTTGTGGCACCTCCATCATTCAGGCTCTCAGTTACCATGTAACTTGGAAATGTGTCAGCAAAGCATGAGGCAACAGCCATGCTCTTTATGTGCTTAGCATAGAATGTCAGGGGTTGGAAGGGACCTTGAAAGATCATCTAGCCCAACCCTCTACCAGAGCAGGATCACCTACAGTAGGTCATACAGGAAAACATCCAAATGAGTTTTAGATGTCCCCAGAGAAGGAGACTCCACAACCTCTCTGGGCAGCCTGTTCCAGTGATCTGTCACCCTCACAGGGAAAAGGTTTTTCCTTACATTCACATGAACTTCCCTATGTTCCAGCTTGGACCCACTGCCCCTTGTCCTGTCACTGGCCATCACTGAGAAGAGCCTGGATCCATCCTCCTGACACTCACCCTTTACATGTTTATAAACATTAACGAGGTCACCTCTCAGTCTCCTCTTCTCCAAGCTGAAGAGACCCAGCTCCCTCAGAGTGTCCCCACAAGTAAGGTGTTCCACTCCCTTCATCATCTTGGTGCAGTAGATGACAGAAACTGTGAGTGCCTTCTCCAGTGCTCATTTATAAGAGTTGGCACGGAGGGGAGTGGGAGAGTTTCCATTTTTTATGTTGTAGCTTTCGTGACATGTGCCAAGAACTTCTGACTGCACTGACACACTCAGAGTCAGCGTGGAACACGGAGATCCTTAAGCACCAGGTTGAATGTTCAACCTGTAGCAGTCATGGACAGGTACCTTGTGAGAACTAACACATTTACTCCACGTTTCTGCCCGAGGAGCGTCCGACCCCGCCTTCAGCGCTGCTGCCTCAGCACAGCCCGTGCAGGTGCGCAGGCGGGGTTGATCCTGCCCTGCTGTGAAGAGGATGGGTTGCAGTGGCTTTGGAGTCTCCCATGATCATTCTGTGCTGCTTGGTCTGTGGGAATGGTGTTTGGAAGGAAAGCAGGAGACTCTTACCTGCCCACAGCCCATCTTCTGTTTAGTCTGCACGAGAAGTTCCATGCTTTAAGCAAAGATGCAATTAACAGTGATTTAAATACTACCAATACTCCTGATGCTTCTAAGTTACTTTTGTTTGGCCTCTGATCAACTGGTATCTTAATTAGCCTGTGCACACAAGCCAGTGCTGAAGTTAAAGGAGATTTGTTGCTGATTTGCTTTGTCAGCTTAGACAATGCTGAGCTTTGAGTTACTCAAGTGTCAGTGAAGTCATAAAATCATAGAACGGAATTGGGTTGGAAGGGACCTTTAAAGGTCAACTGGTCCAACCCCCCTGCAGTAAGCAGGGACATCTTCACTAGATCAGGCTGCTCAGAGCCCCATCAAGCCTGAACTTGAATATCTCCAGGGATGGGGCCTCCACCACCTCTCTGGGCAGCCTGTTCCAGTGATCTACCACACTCATATTAAAGATTTTTCTCCTAATATCCAACCTAGGTCCCCCCTTTCCTCGTTTAAAACCATCACCCCTTGTCCTCTTGCTACATGCCCTCATAAAAATGAACTGTCCCAACGAGGATGGGAGTTGAACCCACATGTGCAGAGCACAATGGATTAGCAGTCCATTTCCCTAACCACTTGACCACCTCACCCCGGTCACAGTCAGCCCCCCAGTCATTTGGGCCTCTCTCTACATGCATTATGCAGCCTTTCTCTTGGGAAGTTTACATTTCTTGTAGCCTTGGAGGGGGTTCTCAAACAGAGAAGAGCCTTTGAGCATGGATCTGCCTGAGAAGACTCTGAAGCAGGAAAGGATGAGGTGCCTGTTTCCAATGAAGAAAGCTGGGTATCTCTGTGGGGTAAGTGGAGCAGAAGCTCACTGAGCTGAGAGGTACTGGTGAGCTGAAATGGTGTCTGGCTGCAAGGCACACAGAAAACTGAGTTTCAGACCCTCTGCACCCCTGGCCCTTAGTCTGGTGGAGTCCTGGAGTAGGAGGTGCTGAGTGTGCAGCTTGGAAACCTTCAGCAGTCCCTCTGTCAAAAGAACAGATCAGAGTTTTCTTTATTTTCACTAGGAGACTGCCAGAAAAAAGAAAAAAAAAAGTTTACTTGGAGGAAGATGATGTGATGATGAGTACCCAGGTAACAGCCAGGTGGCTGGAGTACTTCTCCAGGCTGCTGAGGCTGCCAGGTTTCCAACTCTCCCAGGAGGATCCTCTGAGCCATGTGCTAATTTGCCTAGAGCAGCATTCACTGAGGCTGCAGGTGAGGTAATTCAGGATCTTTTTGGCCAGAGAGGAGGTGGAAGAGAGATGCATTTGGGAAGGGAAGATGTGTGGTGTAGTTGTGGGTGTCAACACCAGTAGTCCTGCATTTAAAAATACAGCCAGGCCTTGGAAGGGGACCAGTAGCTCCAGTGTTAGTGGGTTGAGGGCAGGGTTGAGCCTCCCTTCTCTGTTAAGCAGCTGCTGAATTTGTTGCACTTCAGCAGGAGAGGTGGAAATGCCAGCAGCTCATTGCCTGTGAAGTTGTAGAAGATGTGGAGTTAGACCTGGATCTCCTGCCCCCTGGCACAATACTCTGATTCAGATGCTGGTCAATAGTGACCATTCTGTGTTCTGAAAAGCATTGGAATAAGTTAGCAGTGCTTCATATTTATTTTAACCACAGTTATTCAGCAGATATAAAGCATTTAAATCCTTTGTTTTCACAAATCACACAGAACCACACTTTCTACATTTCCTAGAGAAAACCATTAAGTTTTCCTAAAAGATGCACTTTGAGGAGTTAGCAAAGATCTCCTGGCAGGAGAGCTGGCATGAAGAACAGAGATCAAGCTGAAGTGAATAAGTAAGCAAGGGAAAAAAAAAACAAACCAACAAACCAACCTGTCAGCTTCCAAGTTGCTCTACTTGTCTCTGTGAGTAATGTGCCTGGGTAGCTCTCCCTTTTCCTTGACCCTGTCACTTCGAATGTGGCAGCTGTTCAATCTGGTGCTGCTCAGACAAGGTTAAACACCAGCTAATGGGAAGGAATTTCCTACTGCTGCATTCATGGTTTCTCTGTACTTTGGCTGGAGGAGTCACTGATGTTTGCAAAATCTATAAACTGGTAGTACAATAAACTGCACCTGTGAGCTGGGTATTTATAGCTCTGTGCTCTCCATTGGTCTTGTAGGGGAGAAGAAAAGGCTTTGCTTGTTGTGTGGAATATATTTTGTCTTGGGGTTTAAAACTAGATTGGGGTTTGTTACTGAACTGTGAATATGGGTGTGGAGAATTTTGCCTATTTCCACCACCAGCCTCAATTATGTAAGTCCTTCTTCATCCCCCCACCTTGCCCATTTTGGTTTGTGTAGTTCAGAAAGAGCTATCTCTGCCTATTCTTGCTGGAGGACTTTTTTGAAGCTCTTGTGAGTTGTCAACATAAAGAAGCCTAATCTTCACTAAGCAGTGTTCTGGGAACCTAGGTTAGACAACCCCTGTTGGCCAGGGGGAACCTATAACCCTCTTGAGTAGCTGTCATGACTGACTCAAGCTTATCCAAGACTGGAGCCACCACTTGAGAATGGCCACCATTCCCTTCCAGATGCAACAAGCTTTTAATCTGAACTGTAATCACCTGGTAGTAACAGCCTGGGCCTTCAGTTGGCATCATTTGCCTTTCTGGTTAAAGCCTTTTAACAGGAATTGCTAGGGCATGATCTGGAGAAATTGTGTCCTTATGGAAGAAAGAACACAGCCTTTTGTGCTTCAAAGCTGTAGTTTGGACCTCCATCTCCATACTCCTGCTAACCAACCGTGGGTTGAGAGAGAAGAGAATATGACACTCATCTTCCAGCCTCCCCTGTTTTGTACTCATTCTGCAAAGATTACTAAAAAATTAGGTGAAAACGTAGGATAAAACTATCTAACTAGGTTGAAAGCTAGACAATTATACATGCTTGGGAAGGATGCTTCCTTTGACCAATCAAACTCCAAGAAGTTCCAAGTCCCAAGCTGTACAAACTTTCCCTTTATGAAAGTTGCAATATTTGGAATAAGAATGAAGCTGTGAGGATTTACACCTGTGGTAAATGAGACACGATCTCCCCTTTTTCACCTAATTACTCCTGTGCTTTCTCATCAACAGTACCTCAAACCCAGACCTGGAGGTCTGGCCCAGAATGCTGCTGGAACAAAGGTTTTTACATTCCCTTTGGTGACACGTGGTGGACAATCTCGTGACCACAGGCTTTCCTCACTTCTCATGGTGCTGGTAAGTGTTGTATGCTCTTAGAACCAAAGGATTACATCGAGTGTTTAATGAATTTGGATGCTTTCTAGGTAAATTTGTTTCCTGAATCTTTTAGAGTGCCTTCAGCCTGATTTTCCTCCCCAGCCAGGGGTGCTTGACTTACTGCTTGCTTTCAAAGAAAGGGAGAATGTAATGTGAGTGCTTCTGTCCAGGAGCCAGGCTTTAAAGAGAAATACCAATTGGTTGTGAGATTTGGGGTTAAACATAGAAATCTGGAAGTAGCGAGGCACAGGGTGGTGTTAGGCTGACAGTGACGAGGAAAAGAGAGCAAAAAATAGGCTTTATTGTTGGATATCCTCTGTTCCTTTCTGCTCCCATGAGGTAGGGTGGAGATGATCAACACTGAGCACCGTGTGGGATTTTCTAGCAGCTTTTAAGCCAGCACCTAATGAAATGTGCTGTAGAACCCTCTTCTTACCCAGGGTGTTAGGTAAGAAGCGATGTCATGCTTCAAAACGAAGCACTTGGGCAGTAGGTGTGTGTGGAGGAGAGAGTGGGCTCATACTGTAAAAAGTGCTCACATTTTTAGCCAGACAGCACTTGTGTGGCAAATAAAATCCCTCTCCCCGACAGATGGAGGAGAGGTGAGTGGGAGGGAAGTTTGGAAGCGCGCTCTGTCATCTCTCTTCGCTGCTTCAGCTGCAAAGGGAGGGGCCACGAAATAGCAGTCGATGAAAGGGTGGATTGGAAAGTGCAGCAGCATCGAGGAGGTAGAGGCAGGTCTCCATAATTATGGAGCAGCTTCCATCTGGGGCTGTCAAAACGCTTTGCAAACATTAGGCAGCCAAGCTTTATGATATCGATCGTTACTATTTAGGGATGGAGAAATTCAGGAATAGGGAGTATATGGCAAGCTTTAGGTGCACAAGAATATTGATGTGCAAGGGCTGGACCTTGTCTTAGTAGCTGCTTCTGCTCCCAGCACTGAACCTCACCCCCTGTGTGTGTTCTCCAGAGCCAGAGCAGCTGCCTGGCAGGAATGTGGACAGTGCCTGACCCAGCCTTCTCCCGGAATACACTGTCATTTCCTTCATCAGGCTTAATTTAGCTGACACTTTCATTAGAACTGTTATCTTTAAAGCTCTCTTGGAAAAATGAATTTTCCCCTCTGAGAGTGGCAGGAGGAGAATCACCAAGTCAGAGCATCTGGACTGTTTCCACCCACAAAATCTTAGTTTTCTCCCCTCCTCAACAGTTGTTTCAAGTGGGGGGGAAAAAAAGCTTCTCTGGCAATTAGCTGCAATATAAATTCAATAGCTTTTCACATTTCCTCAAGAAAGGACTGCTGGTTTTAAGTCAGGTCAAAATCATGGATATGTGAAGATATGTACTTGGGAGAAATGTTTAAGTTAAGAGGGATCTCTGTAAGTTCTGCTCTCTGTGCTATGTGAGTATACTTGCACCCAGATTCATTTTCATGAATCTTCCAGACATATTTTGATCTTATTTTTACTTGTGGGGAAGTGGAGTCAATTGGTAAAAATCAGATTAATTTCACTGGTATATAAAAAAAAAAAACCCAGCAACACAAGAGACACATTCTTCAAGGTGTTGTGCAGGGTGGTCAGGTCTCAATATGGACCAGCTGAGGTGGACCTTCTGAACTACCCTGACCTGTTCATCCAGTCAGGAATCAAAAAAGGGACATTCTCTTCAACTGGGTGCTGGTAATATTGAACTGCTGGCAAAGGCTGCAGCCTGATGAACCTCTCAGTTCTAAAATATGTTTATTTCTGTGGCTGGAAAAGTGTTTTTGTGCACCTGAGGGTTTGTTAAACAAAGCTGCCAAAGCACAAGGTTACTGGGCTCTTTCTCTTCCTGAGGTGGTTCTGCCTCTGTCACATGAGGGCCTGGTGTTCTGGCTGCTTGATTAGGTATCCAACACGTGGATTCAGTGGATTCAGCTCCTGGGTTTATGCCTTTTAACTGCACTATCTCAGACCAATCAGTCCTGTTTGTTCCTGCCTTGCTAAACTGGGGTGGCAAAATACATTCTGCCCATGTCTGGCGTTCATCATCTCGCTATTTTTGTAATTGCAAACTTATTTGTGTCTTCAGGGCTGACTCATACAGCAAGGTATTCCACCAAAGCTGAAAGGGAAATGACCCTGCATCTTTTCCACCTTATTTGTTGTCATTTGATGTTTTTGCCCCTCTTTGGGGATCTCTGTCCTGCTGTGTCACATGTATTAGTCTTGGCTGAGTGACACGAAGAGATAAAGAGCCCTGAGCAAAACCAGTTTTATAAATAAAGACAGAAAATTCTTTTGCTTCATTTATAAGGAAAGGAAGTATCTTAAGAAGAATGAAAGAGCATTAACTGACCCATTTTCTAGTGGATTAACAATAAAAATGAAAATGTAAATTTAATGGTTTATTTTTCTGCTTTAGTATGAAAAGACAGAATAAGAAAATGATGGCTTCAAAAAATGACAGGCAACTGGGCCTGCTGTCATGAATATTTTCTACTAAAGTGCTTTTACAGCTTATGACTTGAATATTGCCATGAAAACATGTATTGCAGGTTGGATTTATTTATGGATCATTATAAATTTTACCTAAGAAAAGGTCTTTTTGTTGTCAGTTGCAAAAGTTCAGTCCATGAATTTGGTGCAATCACCAGTGGTGATTTTGTGTGTAGAATTTGCTGAACTAATAAATTATACATAGAAGCTCTTGCCTTTTGCTGCATGGAAAACTAAATTCAATACAAGGACCAAAAGAACTCCACAAGTTAATTGGGAGTTGAAACCTGGGTGAAGAAAATTTACATCTGGATGACAACACCTTGAAGGGAAGGAGTTAACCTCCTCTGTTTCTAGACACCTTCAAGGACAGGTGGCCACAAGGAATTCCATGTTCAAACAGTTTTAACTTCAAACTATAATCCAATGAGTATTTTGTTGTTATTCACAGTACTTCATGTAATTACATTTAATTGATTAAAGCACATCAAGTTTTTTTGCCTTTTATATGTAATAGAAATTTCCATTCAAATTAGCTTAACTCAAATCATGAACAAAAAGGGATCCCCGTAGAAATAACAAGCATTATCTGCCTTTTTCTAATAGAATGCAGTCTAAAAATTAAGTCACCTAATTATACACTCTTCTAGTTACCAAAGAAAAATTACCAGATTTAGTAAAAGCACCTCACTTACTTGCAAAACAGCGTGTGTTAATAACTGCTAAAAGTGAGACTCAATCTTCAGAAAAATAACTAAGTATAACAAATGGGAGATAAGAATAAAGCCACATTTTGAATCGGGATGTGTTCTTGCTGAGCTCAAACATGTTAAAATTAGCTTTTTCATCCTTACCCATATGTTACCTTTCTCTTTGAGCTCTTGTTGGCTTTGTGTGCATTTGATGATAGCTGTGTTTGAGAATTTAGGGGGTTTTGGGGTTTTTTTTGTTGTTGTTGTTAGGTTTTCTCTCTGGTATCAGTCAAGTAATGAACTTCAAATGATGTGGTGACCTCAAGGGTACATCTTTATAAAAAACACACAAAAGCAAATGTGTCCAGTGAATGTGCCAGGCAAAGTCCTCTGTTCAGAAGTACATACAGCTCATATAGAGCATAACACCCTTCAGGGTGTGATCCAGTGCAGCCAATACATTGATTTATGAGATCAGCTGAAATGTACAGCTGCCTCAAGCCTGGCCTGTGGAAATAATGGAGAGAAGGATGAACCTCTGTCTCTAGTGCCTTGGTGTCTACATAGGATCCATCTCTCTAAAGCACCACCTCAGGCTCCATCCTGAGGATGAGACTGAAATGGTGGGAGTATTTTGGGCATAAAATGGGAGCACAGTCAGCCTCTTCCTCACCCAGGCTATTTGGACCATCACCTCCCACCCAGAGACCATGATATAAAGCCAAGCTGGAGGTAATGCTCCGTCCTGGACCTGGACCTTTCATGCAAACAGTCATTAAGAGACTCATGGGGGAAGAAAGGGAGGAGATGATGACTGCAGACCCCCTCAGTGGTTCTGCATTTTACACTGAAGGTGCTGAAAGCATTTAAAGTTGGCATGGGGGAAGGGGAGATGGCCAAAGATGTGATTTTGGTTTGGTGAACTTAAGTCTCACTTATGTTACTCTTAGTTTGTTCCTTAATCTAGCTCTTGGTCACTCCTCTGAGAGTTTAAGTGTAAAAGAATTGACACTGCTTTGTTTCTCAGCACATGGATACTAATTGTTTCCCTTTGGATTTATGCCATGTGGTTAAAAAAAAACACATGGTGAATAAACAAAGCTGTAAGTCATGTGCAATCATCCCCAACCTACTGGAGGTATTAACAGCACCCACACATTGGTTTTGTAGCAGAGCAATCAGCTTTTCTTTAAAACCTCACGTCAGAAATTGGCTAGAGAAAAATCCTGGCTCAGAGAGACGCTCTTCTGAAAGAATTCTTCTAGAAAGCATTCAGGATTTACCACAGTGTGATTCCTCCACACCATCTCCCTTTGGAGCGCTCCTGAACAATCAAATCTGCTAAGCTGGTCACCTTGGCTCCAGATGCTTTCTGTGCCCTTGCAATACAGGTGCATGCATTGCTGTAACACAGAAATTTGATGAAAAGATTTAGTTTTTAAAATGCCTAAAGTAAGTGAATTCCCATTCTTGCTTTAAAGAAGATAAGTTTAAAACAGAAAGCAAGAATCTCTTCACCTGGTGCTGTTGTTTAGCTTATGGACTTGCCAGAGAGATGAACTTTTTTTTTTCTAACAATCTAGATTTTTCAAGTGCAGATCACACTCACCACAGGGCATGAAGGGCTGCAAAATAATGGGTGTAGCCTCCTTAAATCTTCCAGTGGAAAGGGCAGGGGAACAGCTAGCCTGCCCTCTTTTCAGAACATAATGTTAAAGACAGATCTGCACAGGCTGAATTTATTACCTCAGCTCTGATGTGTGGGAATTTGTCATTCACTGGACAGGATTGATGTACATATGCCCAATGCATGTACTGGCACATGTATCACATTCAGTATTTAAGAATGTCTGAAAGTATTTGAAAAATGCCATAGATCCTCAATCCAGTGTATAAAGTGGGTAGAATCTACACAGGGAATGTCTGCTTTCTCCTTGAAGAACCTCTCAGTTTATTCCCTAAAATGAGCAAAGTTATCCATAAAAGCATCTCTCCTGCTTGATTTCAGCAAAGGGACTAAGAATTTTTACAACTTCAGTTAAGACTGACTCGTTCATTCGTTCACTTTTGATGGCAAAGCTCAACAGATCATTCAAATTACTCCCTGACAGAGAGATGGTGTTTTGAATTACATCTTCAGCTGCAAGCAAAGGTCTAACTTATGTTGCACTTCAACACCAGCTTCACATAAGGGAAATGCATCCTTGGAGTCTGGTTGAGTCTCTTATGGTGATCTTGAGTGCAGTCATGGGAGCACAAAGCTCTGGCTGACAGCTCCAAGTTCTCATTGTAAGCTTCACTCTTTTCTATTCAAAAACTGTCAGGCATACACTGTATTTATATCTTGTTAAGTAAATAAAAGACATAGCTGGTGAGATGCAGGGTTTTTCCTTCAGATTGCCTTGCAGACGCTATCCACAGGGCTTTACTGATGATGTGAATAAGTTGCCTGGGTAGCAGAATGCCGTCCCCAGGCTCCCAGGCTGTGGGCAAACACTCTGCTGCAGGCCCCTTCCTAACAAGCACAGAGGGATTAGAAACCGTTTGCTGACTTTGAACTGTTCTCCTGCTTCCTTACTCGGGAGATCCGCTCGGAGCCGCTGAGATATGGGCAGCTCTGGGCTGGCTGAGCTGGGAAGTGGGACGAGGGAGGGTGTACATACCATTTGATGTGTAACTATGTGGGTAGGAGCAGAGAAAGGAGAGTGTTTTCCCCTTATGGAGGAACTTATTACCATGTCTGAGGGACATGTGCCGAAGGAAAGGCTATAAGAGGCACGTTCATCTTGGTTGGGCAGCCATGGGTTGGGAGGCACCTCAACTTTTCTTCACTTTCTTTCACTACTCCATGAGGAGAAGGACAAAACCAGGGGAAAAAAAATAGTATGCAGATGTGTGCTAAAATACCATCTCCATCAAAATCCTAATAAAGCACTTAACTGCCTGCTCTTGACTTTTACATTTTTCTCCTTTACTTCTGTATGGGTGGATTGGCACCTATATAGAAGCATTTTCAGTGCTTCAGCTTCCCATGTTCATGTAAAGTTCATTAGGGCCTTTGGAAAACCACCCACTTTCTGATGGTTTTTCACCTTGTCCAGGTACGTGCATCTCTTGCATCCTTGTTTTGCCAGGCGAAGTCAGGAGAGCGCTGAAGTTAATGCATGAAGTGCTCAAAAGCTTGTAAATAATGTAATGCTGCATATTGGCCCAAGAATCAAAGGAAAGTGCTATCAAAAAAAGGTCACAGAGCTTTTAAAGTGTTTCTCTGAAGGGTCAAAATTAAGGCCAGGTTCTCATTTTACTGTGTTTTCCTAAAATTGATGATGCCTGTGCTGTGCTGTGGTCCCTGTGTTAAAAATCAGACAGATTTAAGACAGTTATTCTGCAAGCAGTGGAACTAAGAAATCTTGGGTTCCTATGAATTGTCCTTTGCCTACAGCCTTTTATCTCCCACCCTTATGACTTCTTCCAGTTTGAGTCACGTCCTCACTCCACCATGTGCTGTTAACACAGCAGCTGTCGATGCTTGCCCTGAAAAAAAAGGCCAGGGCTAATGTGAAGCACATTCAACTGCTATTTGGTTGTCAGCAGTTGCATCTTAGTTGCTTTTCCCTCATACAGGAAAATAATTTGGCTTGCTGTGTTCTAGCTTTCACAAAATGTACATAGGAGAGTTATATTTCAAATATTCTGTCAGAAATTAGCCAGTGGTTTCAAAATCGTTGGGTGAGGAGAAAGAAAATGCCAAATAAGAAAAGTGAAGAAAATCACAGTCTGAAATGTCTTTCTTCCCTGAAAAGCCAAGCTTGAAATAGTTAATGCCAGTTATCGCATCTCTTCAGTCTGTAAAATTGATATTTTCAAGATACTTTTTCTCCATCAGGAGGGCTGAGCATTTTCTTATGGTTAATACAAATTCTTCTGTAACGGCAGCTGAGGCTTCACCAAATCATTGATACATTGTGAGATGAATTTAAAAAAAAAAATAAAAATTGCAGAACAGGTTCTCTTGCTTAGGTTCTCTTGGTGATTTTGTGTCTTGCCCATCAAAGTCTGGTATAAATAGCTAATTCTAACCAGGGCTCCCAAAAGTTGTGGAGTGGCACCAGTTGTCCTAAGCATGCAGAAAAGGAACAGCTGCTGACTGTTTTTACTCTCCATCTTCCTCTCAATGTTACAGGGTGCTTTGCAATGTAATATTATTTATACTTCAGAAATGCCATGAGGTCCTAGCTGAAAGTGGAGCCTGAAGGTGCTATTTTTTGTGTCTATGTGCCATAGCAGATAATCCTGTCCCCAGTTTCCCTCTATGCATTTCCCCAAAAATATCATAACTAATTAGGCAAAGAGTAGAAGAGGGAAGAGAGGCGCCACAAAATGAGGTGGCTTGTGCCTGGCTCCAGAGCTGATCAGTGTCTGAGCTGAGAATAGAGCTCAGTCCACCACCTCACCGTTAGAATCTCTTCCCTGGACTCCCCCGCCGCATTGCAAAGTTCCAAATGAAATGCTGCATTTCTAATATGGTGTTATGAAACTCAAAGTTTTAAGGAAACATTATAAATACTTAATACAGAAAACTCTGCAAAACACTCGAAATACGCTGTGCCTTGGGATACGGCTGAGCAGCGTTCACTCGTTGAGAGGAGGGAAAAAAGGGGGAGAAAAAATAATTTATTTCAAGGATTCTGCTTCATCACAAGCTTTTCAGACACTCTTGAACTGTCATGTGCTGTGGCCTCTCGTGGGAATGATGTTCTCATTAAGTATATTTGAGTTTACGTTGGCTTTAGCAGCGATGTGTGAACACTCCATGCATTTACCACACACAGGCTTGGCCTGTCTCTTGGCCTTGCCAGTGATACCTTTCCTTTATCCCCACCGTGCTCTTTACTATACTTTTCCCTCTTGTTGGACTTTTCTTTCTTTGTTAACTGACCTGGATCACAAATGGTCTTTATTGCACTATTCTTCTGAACTAAATAGCTAAATGCAGGCTCCTGTGGATATGAAAAGGGGTTATATGAATCATACAAACAAAAATATGTTAACTTCTTGTGTGGGTTGTAATCCATTACATAGTACTAGTGAAAGTACATTGTATGTTCTGAAGTCTCCTCCCTATTGGGTAAAAAGCAACAGATTACCTCCAGTTGCAGGGGGGGGTTATATTTCTGTGTACAGGCCTGGCTCCTCTCAGCTCTCTTGAAGATACAGTAAGAGGCTGCTCCTATTGCCTGTCTTCCCAGAAGGTCTGACCTGTCTGATGTGGTTGCTGAGGAGTCACACTAAGATTTTCCTCCATGAGATCATGGCCTATGTAGGCTTGTCCCATGGATTCTCCCTGGGGAGAGGTGGGAAAATACTCCTGAGTTCCCTCCATGTCATACATGCTTCTTATGGAGACACTGAGGAACTCCACGGTGGTCAGCACTGCAAAAACACAGGGAATCAATTACTTCTTTCCTGGAGAAAAAGGGAAAAGAGATATTGGAAGCAAGCAGAAGGAAACAGTGATAGTGCCCTGTTTGCTGTCTGAATTTTGACTGCAGCAGAATGTATTCAAGTATGAGGAGGAAAATAGGGATTCATTTTCCGTCTTTCACAAGAACCATAAGCATTATTAGTTAGACTAACAGAGAATTTTCAAGTGTTCTTAGTGAAGGTACATGTGGTGGGTTTGCAATGTGGCTTCTTTAAAAAGCAGATAGAAACTTCTTAGGGGTCTGACACAGTAAATCCCAGCTGGGCTCCCAAGGCCAAACTCCCAAACTCCATTGCTGATAAGGCCGTCCGGGCCAGCCAGTGCCGGTCACAGGCCTCTGGGAATCACATTTTAGAGACAGAAAAGACAGATGCATTTTGCCACCAGAGAAGGGAGTGAGAAGATGCAAGAAGCTCTGCAGACACCAAGGTCAGTGAAGAGGGGAAGGAGGAGCTGAGAGAACATTCCCTGTGGCCTGTGGAGAATACCGTGTGGTGTCCCCCCACAGCCCATGGAGGACGAAGAGACCCCACTTGTAGCCCATGGAGAGGCACCTGGGCCAGGCAGGAGCCCACCATGGAGCAGGGGGAGGAATAGGGAAGAATTTGTGACCTCCATTGGAGCAAGCCCTGGCAGCACCTGCAGCCCCTGGAGAGAGATAAGAGGCAGAGAGAGAGATGGAGGCCTACACTGGAGCAGGTTTGCTGGGGGTGCTTGTGACTGTGAGGGACCAGGCTGGGG
>VXBZ01008505.1:30335-42578 GCA_013399135.1 Heliornis fulica
TCGGTGCTTCTGGAGCCGGTGATGTCTCTGCTCCGACCCGCCAGCCGCAGCCGGCCAGCCCCAGGGGAGCTGGGGAGCCCGCAGAACCGCCCCTCGCTCCTCCTCTCCTCCTCCCTGCTCCTGATATACTCTCTCTGTCCCCTCCAAGCATCCCTCTGCTCCTTGCCCTCACTCCCGCTCGCCTCTTGCTCCTTTTTCCTTCTCCATTTCTGTTCTTCCTCCTTCCCTGCTGCCCCCAGCCCCTCTCACCCACACCCTGAGGAATTGACCCACCATTGAAGCCCCCCCAGGCTGTGGCAGGGTGGGGGCCAGGACCTCCACGCTGGAGCTGGGACCCCCACGCTGGACGATGCCTCTCCAGATATTCTGCACCATCTCCTTCTCCAGCGAGGAAGGACCGAGAGATGCTGAGACCACTGGGAGGGGAGAGGATGGACCAGACGAGTTCCTGTATGGGCAAGAGGAGGATGAAGAGGAGGAGGAGGAGGATGCAGGGGCAGCGACGGACTTCGTAGCCTTTGCCAGCAGCTGCACACTACACGGGCTGAGCCACATCTTCGTGGAGGGCAGCCTGGGCGCTCGGCAGGCACTCTGGGCACTGGCCTTCCTCCTCTCCCTCTCCGTCTTCCTCTACCAGGTGGCCGACCGCATCGTCTACTACCTGGAGTACCACCACGTCACGCTGCTCAGCGAGGAGGACAGCCCTGAGATGACCTTCCCAGCCGTCACCTTCTGCAACATCAACCGCGTGCGGGTCTCGCAGCTCAGCCACGAGGACCTGCTCTACCTGGCCCCGCTCATCGACTATGAGCCCGGCATGGAGCTGGGCTTTGCCCCGGCTCAGCCCGGCCCCGGGGATGAGGACGAGCCCCTGAATTTGTTTGGGTTTTTTAACCGCACTTGCCACCAGCTGGAGGACATGCTGCTGAGCTGCAGCTACCGGGGCGAGCGGTGCGGCCCCAGCGACTTCGCGGCGGTGAGTAGCCCCGAGGCAGCATGGCGCAGGGAGCAGCTCCGGACGGTGTCGTGCCGGATGAGGCACCGCGGGCGATGCTAGCCCTGCCAGCTCACACAGGGACGGGTTGATGCTTCACTGGAGCTGGGGACAGCACCGGCTGCGGAGAGCTGCTCCAGGGCACGGAGGGCAACCCCAGGCCGTGTTTGAGGAGGTGCCTGGCACCTCTGTCCTATGTCACCACCTCTGCGGTCTCCACTGACTCCACATTCCTGCTTCCCCGGGCTGCAGCTCAGCAGCGTGGAGGTGTGCCAGCTGCCTGAGGCATCAGCTGGAAAGGCCGAGGAAGGACGGGGATGCTCAGGATCCCACCCAGCCCCGTGCTCTGCAGGGATGGAGGAGGGCTTGGAGAGGCCGCTGGTGCCAGCATAGGGCTGAATGCTGCCGTCTTGGAGAGCTGGGGCTGCTGTGGGGTCTGTGGGATCGAGGTGGTGTACATCTGCAAGGTGTCTCCTCTGAGTCCAGGTCATCCCTGGGGCTTGGTGGGGGACGTCTCCTCCTCAATCAGGGTAAAGACAGGCAGCTCCAATGGCAAGAGATCTGCTGCAGGGCCCAAACTGGATCCCACCAGCAGGCTGGGATGGGGCTGGGATGTCCCCAGCTCCACGCCGTGGTCCTGGCAGCGACACGGTGCTGGCAGAGGGACTCCAGCCTCAGCCCCATGTCCTCTCCCACAGGTCTTCACGCGCTACGGGAAGTGCTACACCTTCAATGCGGGGCAGGACGGGAAGCCTCGGCTCATCACCATGAAGGGGGGCACCGGCAACGGCCTGGAGATCATGCTGGACATTCAGCAGGACGAATATCTGCCAGTGTGGGGGGAAACAGGTAACCCACCACCCCAGCAGCTCTCCCAGCATGTCCGCTCGGTCACCGGCAGCTCCCGGGGTGTTTCTCAGCCCCTTCCCAGCTCCCCACCCCATGGGTCCTCGTTCTTCAGGCTCCCCCCACTTCCCTCCTTCTATTTCTCACCACTTCTGGTCCTTTTCTTTCCTTTTTATCCTCCTCGTCTTTGCTCTTCGCCATGGCAACTCCCCATCGGTTTAGACAAGCAGCCACCACTTGTTTATAAATAGAGGCAAACGCTTTCCCTGACGCTCTGCGGGTGCTGGAGCAGCAGGGTCAGAGGCGGAGGGGACAAGGACAAGGCGTAGCAAATGGAGGGGACAGATGGATGGACACGTGAAGGGATGAATTTGCCTGGGGAAGGGTGGGAGGCAGAAGTTTCAGTCCCTCTGGCAGAGGGTTCTGCTCACTCTGCTTCTCCACCACAGACGAGACCTCGTTTGAAGCTGGGATCAAGGTGCAGATCCACAGCCAGGACGAGCCCCCGCTCATCGACCAGCTGGGCTTCGGGGTGGCACCCGGCTTCCAGACCTTCGTGTCCTGCCAGGAGCAGCGGGTAGGGACTGGGGGAGGGGATGGGGGTGCCTCTGTCCCACCCTGCACTCTGGGATGGCCCTGCCACAGGACACTGAGCAACCTCCCCATGCCCCTCGTCCCCTGCCCTCGTGTCAGTTGGTGAGGAGGAACCAGCCCTGAGGTTCTTCCAGGGGGTACCCAGCTTCTCCCCTCACTCCTGGCTTCTCCCCCCTCCCAGCTCATCTACCTACCACCTCCCTGGGGTGACTGCAAGGCCACGGCGGGCGACTCGGAGTTTTACGACACCTACAGCATCACCGCCTGCCGCATCGACTGCGAGACCCGCTACCTGGTGGAGAACTGCAACTGCCGCATGGTGCACATGCCAGGTGAGCGCCACGGGTGGCAGGATCCGGCCCCCGCCGCGCTCAGCTCCTCGACACGGTCCCAGTGGGAAACCCTGCTTTCTGTCTCCTCCAGGAGATGCCCCTTATTGCACCCCGGAGCAGTACAAGGAGTGTGCGGATCCAGCCTTAGGTGAGGGACCTGGCTCTGTGGGACGGAGAGGTGGGTGTTGGGTTTCTCCATCTCCTTCTCTCCCTGTCCAGATTTCCTGGTGGAGAAGGACAACGAGTACTGCGTCTGCGAGATGCCCTGCAACGTGACCCGCTACGGCAAAGAGCTCTCCATGGTGAAGATCCCCAGCAAAGCCTCCGCCAAGTACCTGGCCAAGAAGTACAACAAGTCGGAGCAGTACATCGGGTAAGGCACTGTGGCCACGGGGAGGGGGTGACATCTTGTCCTTCCATCCCAAACCTCATCCTGATGCTGCTTCTGTCCTGAGCAGGGAGAACATCCTGGTGCTGGATATCTTCTTTGAAGCCCTGAACTACGAGACGATCGAGCAGAAGAAGGCGTACGAGGTGGCCGGCTTGTTGGGTGGGTGCTCGGCATCGGGAGCTGTGTCGGGGGCATCCTCCAGCAAGGTGGTCTTGCATTGGCCCTGTGAGCCACGGCCCTGGTGCCAGCAGTGAGGATGCAGAGCGGGCCACCTCGCCTCCACGGCCAGGCACCGGTCACTGCAGTGATGAGTTCTGCCTGGCCACAAGGCGCGAGCCCCACTGACGGGTTCCCTCTGCTCCGCAGGTGACATTGGAGGGCAGATGGGGCTGTTCATCGGGGCCAGTATCCTCACGGTCCTGGAGCTGTTTGACTACGCCTATGAGGTGAGCGTCTGTGCCGTCCCACAGCTGCCAGGGCACCCAGGTTACCCCAGAGCACCCAAACGCTCATGTGGGGCGTTGGGCAGAGCACCCAGCGAGCCCCCAGGGCACTGAAATCCGTCTCTTACAGGTGATAAAGCACCGGCTGTGCCGGCGCGGCAAATGCCGCAAGAACCACAAGAGGAACAACACGGACAAGGGCATCGCGCTGAGCATGGACGACGTGAAACGCCACGTAAGTGCCAGGCGTGACACGGGCGCCGCTGCTCCCCTCCTGCAGCTCAAAGGCTGCCAGATGTAGGGTGGGGTGGAGGGCACCTTTTTGGGGAGCACTCCGGAAGGGAGCAGCAGCAGTGGGAAGAGATGCTGCGGGGAGACAGGACTCTCTCTCTGCGGTGGTCTGGGTGGAACCAGCACCTGCTACATCCCACCCATCCTCTGCCCCGCAGAATCCTTGTGAAAGCATACGGGGGCACCCGGCAGGCATGACGTACGCAGCCAACATCCTACCTCATCACCCGGCCCGGGGCACCTTTGAGGACTTCACCTGCTAACCGACGTCTGGATGTACAACCTGAGCTACCAAAGCCCTCCGGAGAGCTGCCCTTCTCCCTGCGAGCGCCAGCGGAGAGACACATCTAGGGGACCTTGCTCCTCGCCACGGTGGGACACGGACAAGAGCGACGGCCTCGGATTTCGGGGCAGGCGGTCGGGTGACGCTCAAACCCGGCGCGCAGCCCCCGCGGCAGCTGCTCCGTGCCTGCCCCGCTAGTTCAGAGACTCGAGGATGCCCCAGCCCGGCCATCCTCGCGGCGCGGGGAGCGACACGCACAGCGGGCTGGGGCACGGGCCTGCCCCGTCTCCTCCCCTCAGCTCCCCTCGGCCTTTTTAACCAGAAACTCAGAAGCCAAGAAGAAGCAGCCATTGGGCCGCAGAGTCTCCATCCACAGCCCTGTCCGTCTGTCCATCCGTTGTCTCCATTCCCATGCTGTACCAACGCCTTGGCCGGCGCTTGCTGGGACCTCGTGCCATGCCGGGCAGGAGGGACCATCGAGGAGCCCCTCGGCGTGCGCGGCGGCCATGGCGGTGGGTTCGGCGGTCCCAGGAGAGCCTCGCTTATCCCCTGGGACCGCGGTTTCCTACAGCCAGGGCACTCCTGGCCACTCCGTGCGCATGAAGACGGGGCACCTCCACCTCTCTGAAACGTCTTCCTTGGCACCCTGACCCAGGGATGGCAGTGCCCAGCTGCCGAGCTCGCCACCCAGCCGCCAGCACCAGAGGGGACTCGGCCAGGGGATGCCACCTTGGCACTGAAGACCTCGCTGCCCGGGCACCCTCCCTTGGCCGCACTAGGTGATGGTGTGGTCTCCTTGCCCGTCTCTCCTGGGCTCCACATAACCTGGCCAGTGCCAGCCTTGCCCCGCCGTCCCTCCTGTCCCCAGGGAACCTGGGGCTACCCCGTGCGGCCCCCAAAAACAGCCATTCTCGGGGAGAAAGGCAGAGAGGAAACTCCTGGCCCTGCAGCTCCTTCAGCTGCAGCCACTGGCCTGGCTCAGCACAGGGCACCACAAGGGACAGCCCCTTGGCACCGCTTCGGCCAGGGGGGCACAGGAGCCCCAACACCAGAAGGGTTCATAGGTTGAGTGACACCCCATGGCACAGGGTGCTCTGGTCCACGGGACCACAGGCTCCCAACCCACTGACACCCCCCCCAACCCTGCCAGCAGGCGCTCCCGGGGACCACGAGCCTTGGGCATCTCCAGGGTGCCTGCTGGCTCGCTGCCCCAGGACCACTGCTGCTCCTCCCGTTGCTGTCCCCTCCCTGGCACGCAGACACTGTCCCCAGCAGCCAGGGTCCCTCTGTCCGGCACTGGCTGTGTGTCTGTCCCTGGGCCTGCAAGCACCCGGCCATTACACTCTTGGGTCAGTGGAAACTGCCCCCCCCAGCCCCCGCCAGCCCCCAGGACATCAAGCCCCTTGCACATCAAGCAAGAGCCTTCCATGGGCTGAAGTGCTACTTATCTTTAAGAGCTTTTGCAATAAGTCTTTTTGGTAATTATTATTTCTAAACAGCAGTTTCAGTTTTATTATTGCATTATTAATATTATTATTATTATTATTTTGCTTCCTGACCAAAATTTGGAACTGGGGGTCAGTCCTTTGTATCCAGCGATCACCCAAAGATGACGGGTCGGCCACATCCATAAATTTTCTTATGGATTTTTCCTAATGTTTCATCACGTTTCATTTATTTATTTCCTTTCTTTCTCTTGCCCATTAAAGCTTTTAAAGATGGGGCTGGGATTTGACCTTGACGCTCACCTGTCGAAGCATACACTTTTTCTGTTTCTATTACATCATCTGCATTTTATATTTCTTATATATAATATATATGACTATATATATATGTGTACATATATATATATCTCTATATGCATCGTATCAGTGTAGATACCCATCTGGTAGCATCTAGGCCTTGTTCTTGTGCCATTTTTTTTCTGTTACTGATCTCTGAATGCCTTCAAGTGTATAAAGTGTTGAATTCTCTCTGGTATCTGTACTATGTACACACATTTTCATAGGAAGCACAATAAGATGACAGATGCATTGTACATCAATACCTGCTACTCTTAATGATGATATAAAGAATGATATAACTCATGATCACTGAGCCTTTCTCTCTTGATGAGCTGCTGGAAATGCTCCCTGAGGAGACAGAAGGGGCCGGCATCATCCTGGGATGTTCTTGAAGGCATCGCTTAAATCCCAGAGCTGAGACCAAAAGGAGGGTGGGGGGAGAGGAAAGCTTTGGTCCAGACTTCCAGAGGTGTCTTTAACCGTGCCCACGAGTAGCAGCAGCACCAGAGCTGATGTTGAACAGTCACAGCCAAGGTCCCTTTGCTCAAGTGGGGGTTGCTCTGGGTACCCAGCGCAGCTCCAGCACAGCCGCCCATAGTGCGAGCGTGCTCCAAGGGACACTCGGGGACGGCAGGATGGGAACTGGCTTTTGCTCTCCAGCAGCAGAAGGACAATGAACACACACAGATGCTAATCTCTGATGGCTCCAACACTTCTGTGGTTTGGGACAGACACCTGAGATCCACTGGAATGAGTCACAAGCCTGAACATCACTTGGGTTTAATTTCACCGAGTTAGCATGAGCGAAATGCAACCACACTTCTCATCCTAAAAATTTCCAGCTACAAAGAGCAGAAGTAACATGCCAGATCCAACACCAGGCATCCAAAAAAAGCCCTCTGGACCCCACAAAGACTGAGTAATAGCGAGTGGGAGCGCTGAAATGCCAAACTCCCCCCGGTCACTCGGCTCTGGCCATGGCCCTGATGCTCCTGGAAATGGCAGATGGGAGTTTTGCATTCAAACTAGAACGGTCTTGCTGCTATTCTGGTCCTTCTCTGCCAGAACTGGTGCTGCAAAAGCCACAGGGTGGGCTTTGAATAGGAACAGGATAATATAGCTAAACCCAGAAGGGAGTTAATGAACCTAAATTAATTGCAGCCAGCCACTGTGAGTAGCCAGAGCAGCTGACCATGCCCGCTGCCTCCGCAGCAGCATTCGCAGCAGCTCTGGTTGCAGGGCCCAGGCAGTGACCCCGTCTCTGCGAGCTGTAATCTCCTCTACAGCTCCCCATTAACCTGCTGGGCTGTGCTGAGAGCAGGTCACCCCATCCATCTGTCACTGCCTCGCGCTGCACAGGCGCATCCCCAGCCCCGGCGCAGCCATCTGAGGTTTCTGCTGCCGCTGGACACGATGTCTGCGAGCCACAGTCCAGAGCAGACTCGTAGAGGAGGTGTGTGGACCCCAAAAGCAGCATCGTGGATGCAGTTCCCACGGGAGAGCAGCAGGCAGCCAGACAGGACACCAACACGAGCAGCCCTCAGCTACCAAGTGCAAATCTGCATGTTGTCAGGCTGGAGGTTGCGCTGCGCACGCGATCCGTGCAGGACATAGAATCATAGAATCATGGAATCATAGACTGGCTGGAGTTGGAAGGGACTCCCAGGGGTCATCCAGTCCAACCCCCCTGCAAGAAGCAGGGGCACCCCCAACTAGATCACGTTGCTCAGGGCCTCATCCAACCTGGCCTTGAACGTCTCCAGGGATCCAGGGGCATCCACCACCTCCCTGGGCAACCTGTTCCAGTGCTCCACCACTCTCACAGGAAAGAACTTTTTCCTAATCTCCAATCTAAATCTCCCTCCCTCTATTTTAAACCCTTTATCACCCCTTGTCCTGTCACAACAGGCCCTACTGAACAGCCTCTCCCCATCTTTCTTGTAGGCCCCCTTGAGGTCCTGGCAGACATCATACCTGGGCTGGGGAGCTTCAGCCTGTTTGGGATGACGCGGCTGAGGGCTGGGCGCGCCACGTGTGGGCTGCACGGGGCTGGCAGGCGCCGAGGTGTGCGGTGCCGGCAGCGCGTCTGCATCCACGTCTGTCCCTCGGCGCTGCGAGACTCACGCTGTGCACGAGACAAGGAGTTAATTCTATTTCACGGGAGCCATCCCTGACGGTGCACGCGAGGATGGGCTGTGACACACCGAAGCCTGAGATGCTGGGAAGCACCTGCTCGCACGCCGCTGTGTTTACCTTGAGGACTGTGAGGCTGCCGAAACCCTACAGAGCGAGGATTAATCATGCAACATGCATATAGCCACGGCAGAGATAGCATCACCTCTTCTCCTCCCTGGCAATAATTCCTGGTTACTGCTTGCTCGCTGCTAAAGCTGCCAGCAGAAACAGGCGCCGAGATATAATTACACAGTCCTGGATGCTGTTCGGCTGCCTGGAGCCAGACCCATACGGGTTGGAGAAGGAGGTTTCAGAGGAGCTGCCTTGTGTCAGGAAAATCAAGGTGTAGTGGGTAACCCAAACCCCTTTCACTGGGAGGAGGGAACCAACCAAACCCTCAGGGCAGAGGAAAGGAGAAAGGACAAGTGTAAGGAGACACTGAGCCAAGGAAGTTGGGGTTATTTGTTTCTTACAAAACATGGGATCGGGGACAGGGAGGACTGGTCAGAGTGACCCTGAAGACACTCTCAGCTTGGCTCATGCAATGTGGGGTCTCTCAAGACCCTGCAGCTCACCCGCTCCCTGTGCCAAGCTGAGCAGCTCTCTGAATCTTGCATCCCTCTCTCCACTTCGTTTAGCCCTTGCTTTCTCTCCCTCTCACCCCACATGTCCCTCCCAGGAGGGCCAGGCAGCTTTCCAGTCTGCCCAAAAGGCTCCTGCCAGGCTCTAAGTCTCACTCAAAGTTGCATCTGAACAATACAGAGCAGATAAGTTCCACTGCTTTTCCTCTCCATGAATATTTCATGAGTCTGCTGGGCGCCAAGCCCGTCGGAGGTGGCATTAAATTAACTGCACGGACACATGGATGCTGAAACAACAGTTAATGGCTGTGCTCAAAGCTTCATGGTTTTGTCAAGGATAGGAAATGCCATATCTGGCAGAAAAGGTGCCAACACATCCCCACTTCTTTCTTTCCTCAGTCAACACTGCCGTGCACAGGACAGGACAGCCTCTGAAGTGCCCCACGATCACGATTCATTGCTTAATTAATACTCCTGAAGTGGTTGCTCACTTGGCTTTTTTTTTTTTCCTCAGTTTAATGCAGGCTGGAACTGTGTCCCTTCTGCTCTCTGAGCAGCCACAGGGGTAAGTGCTCCAGGGAGTAGGGAACTTAATGCTAATACTTGCAGAAAGTGGCCTTTAATTCTAACATCACTTTTCTGTAGCAACCCAAGTCACCGTCAGGGGAGGCAGGAATCCTTTCCTGGGGGCTCAGCCTAACCCTCAACAAACTGACTCCATTCATGTCCATTTCTGCCCCCATGAAGTTACTTCTTAAGACATTAAGAGTGGCAGTTGCAGTGAGAGGTGTTACTGCCAGGACCACACGTCGGAGTGTCCCATCCCTGGCGTGATGCCACCTTCCCCCAAGCACATCCCAGAGCCAGGGCAGCTTCAGGACCAGCAGCTCCTGCAACAGGCACATCTCTAAGTGAGCACCATACAGTTATAGCCTGGGACTGACCAATCCTCCCTGAGTCCAAAGCAGCTCCTGTGCAGTGAGCCTGAGGCCACAGTGGAAATGGACCAGTTCAAATCAGGAGAGATGCCAGTCAGGGTGGTGGGTAGGGGGAGTCCCTGCGCACACCTGAGGGCAGCTCCACAGCTGCCAGCCCAGGGATCCAAGGAGCTCCAAAGTCTTACAGGTGTTTTTTGCACAGAGATGTCCCCTGTCGACATCTCTCAGGACCCTGCCCTGAGACCCTACACCCTCCCATGTACCCCATGCAGTCCCTGCACCCCCAGAAAAGCCAGAGCCCTGACGCTGGAGAAACCCAGCAGGGCAATGAGCTGCCCTGGGCAAGGCCAGTGGCTCATAGAGCCCAGGTTGCACCCACCACCGTGCCCACAGTGCCCTGGGAAACGTGAGGGTCCTGCCTGCACAAGGCTCAAAAGGAGCAGGAGCAGGTTTTCTGACTGGAGTTAAGTTTATGGGCTGCAGAGTGTGGGATGTGGGAAGGAGCTCTCACTGAAAACAATGACTGCCTGTACTGCACCTGCAGTGTTGTGCTGATCCTGGAACCTGGTGTGTAAGGGATAACAGAGGATGGTCTGAGCGGGACACGACGGAAAAGCACTCGCCAGATGACCTTGGCTAGGTGACAAGGGAGAAGGCACTTTACAACTGTTCCCGTGAGAACTGACCTTCATGTGCATGGGAAACCACAACATTCCCATGAGAATTTAACCTTTGTGTGAGGGGGGAAACCATAACATCATGGTGGTGGCAAAACACGAGCCCGGTGAGTCTCGCCGCACCCACTGGCCACATACACAGCGACCTGAGCCAGCACCTTTCCACTAGGCCTGATACAGGATATAAAGGGGCTGCCTTGGCGGTGGGGAGAAACACTGAGCACACCTTGAAGATGCAGGAGACACCCTGAAGGTGCTGTGCCTACCTCCCTGTGCCGTCCCGATGTGACCCCTTCGCATCTTGCTGCCCTGTGGTGCTGCGATGACCCCAGGGTTGGTGAAACTCTCTTAACGTTACCACAGGCCTGAAAAGGGCTCAGCAAGGCTTGAAACAGTAAAGCTGTGTTGGAACTGCCGCCTCGGTCTGCGCTCGTGTTTGTGCATCGGAATCCTCAGAAAAGTCCCAGCTACACCTGGTGAGTAAAAAGTTTTATTTTTTTCTGCAATGTTGTGGTGGTTTTGCATGGAGGAGTTCTGAGATTGGAAAAGATAAATGTTACACTGGATTGTGTAGGGAAAAGACTAATGACACATAGTGAAAATACCAACATGGTCTCTGTTTCTGGGGCCAGTTTTTAGTGGTCTCTGTTTCTGGGGCCAGTTTTTAGTACAGATAAGATTGAACCAAAGTCCTGGGCTCACAGTTTGGGGCAATGGGAGGAGCACAGGGAAGGTTTTCAGTGAGGACAATCAGGAACAAAACTCATCCAGAAGCAAAGTCCCAGCTTCCTATTTCTACAGAGTCACAGTGAACTCTTCCCTAAATAAACCACCTTATCCTTCAACACACCATTTTGTTCTGTAAAACCTCAAATTTTATGTCATGAAAGGTATAAATAACAGGCTAGAGCGATAGGCAGAGGCCAACCTCATGGGGTTCAGCAAAGCCAAGTGCCAAGTCCTGAACTTGGGTCACAACAACCCCAGCAGTGCCACAGGCTGGGGGCAGAGTGGCTGGAGAGCTCCTGGAGAAGGACCTGGGGGGTTGGTTGGCAGCCAGCTGAACATGAGCCACCAATCATAGAATCATCAAATCCCTTGGGTTGGGAGAGACCTTTGAGCTCATGGAGTCCAAGCCCAGGCTGACCCTGCCCAGGCCACCTCCAGACCATGTCCTGCAGCACCTCATCTCTTGGCCTTGCCAATCCCTCCAGGGATGGGGACTCCACCACTGCCCTGGGCAGCCTGCTCCAATGCTAAATGTTCAGCAACAGCTCCCAAACCAAAGGTGCTGCACAGACAAACATTCCTGGCCTTGAAACCTCCCACAATAGCCCACATGCAACCACAGAAACCTTGGGGCTACGGGCGTTCCCTGCCGGGCAGTTCTCTGTGGAACATTTGCAATTCCACACTGGAACAGTGCACGGGCCAACAGGCTGAAGGCCCAGCTGAAGGCTCCTACTGAAATGGTGCTGCACAGGCACCGGTGGCCCTTACACCACCCACGACAGCGCACCTGGAGCCACAGACACCCGGGGCACGGCCCTTCCCCGCCAGAGGACTGGCTCTGCCTCCCCCTCGCCCTGAATCCCCCTCCCCACAGGCCTCCGCCCCGTCGCGCTCGGCTGCCCGGCGCAGGCCTCCAACCGCCAGAGGGCGACGTTTGCGGGCGGTGCCTCTCTAGCGCGGGGCCGCGCGGGCTCTCTATGACAACCGTCCGGTTCCGGCCCGCTCCCTTTGTGCTGGAGAAGATGGCGGCGCGGGCGGGATTCCAGTCGGTGACTCCCAGCGGCGGCGGCGGAGGAGCCGCTGCCGGGGCCGGCGCTTTGGGACCTGGCGCGCCGGGCGGGCCGGTTCGAATGGGTCCGGCTCCGGGACAGGGCTTGTACCGCTCGCCGTTGCCGGGAGCCA
>VXBZ01008505.1:49922-105099 GCA_013399135.1 Heliornis fulica
TCGGGGCAGCCTTGAAATATCGGCGTCGGGCTGGGCGCTGCGCAGCGCCCCGGCTCCCCCGCGCCATGGGTGGCAAGAAGGTCTGCGTCGTGGGCTCTGGCAACTGGTGAGCGCTCGCTGCCCGGGCACCCGGGTCCCCTCCTGGAGCACAGCGAGGATCCCCCTCCTCACCGGTGCCCCGTGCTACCCGGTGCGAGCTGTTCCCGTTTCACCGGGATCCCGGTGTGGGTGACACCGGGCTCGCTGGTGGCCTCGGTGCCCGTTCCCCACGGCTCTGCTCTGCCCACGCAGGGGCTCGGCCATCGCTAAGATCGCTGGCAGCAATGCGGCGCGGCTCAGCACCTTTGAGAACCAGGTGAACATGTGGGTGCTGGAGGAGGAGGTGGGTGGCCGGCGGCTCACCGAAATCATCAACACGGAGCATGAAAATGTCAAGTACCTGCCAGGGCACAAGCTGCCCCCCAACGTGGTGAGTGTGGCCCGCTGGCTGCCCCTCTGCTGAAAGCGAGGGCCGGTGCTGCCCACCGGGCGCTCCGGTGAGAGGTAGTAGGTAGCTCTACTGGGAGCTGCTGGAGTCCTGGGAACTGGGGGTTTGAAGGTAGGGATGCAGTGGGCTGCATGGGACTTGGTTACACCCTCCCAGTGACCTTGATCCATGCTTGGACAAGCTGCAGCCCTGGCTGCTCTCGCTGCCCACCTTTGCCCCCGCTCTGGCATCCCGCGAGCTGGGCTTGAGGCCATGTGGCTGCCTCCGAGCTGGCACTGGCGACATGCAGAGAGCCTGCTGCCCTGCGGCTCTGAGCTCAGCCCCTCGGCAGGCTGTAGCCCACTGAGGTCCCCAGGATGACCCTCTCTTTGCACAACCTTCTGTGGGACCAGCTCAGGCTGCTCTGGCCCTGTTCCACTCCAGCCCCTCTGCTCTGCCAGCCCCCGAAGGAGACATCGGGGCAGTGACTTTGTGCCCTTACGGGGAAGCCCCCAGCAGCTGCTCTCAAGCCCCTGCTCCCCTCGCCCTGGGTTGAGGGCACGCTCGCTGCACAGCCACAGGCACAAGTCCCTGATGCCAGTCATACTCTCTCAGGTAGCAGAGCCAGACCTGCTGAAAGCCTGCGCTGGGGCTGACGTTCTCCTGTTTGTGGTGCCCCACCAGTTCATTGGCAAAGTTTGTGACCAGCTCAAGGGCCATGTGAAGAAAGATGCTGTTGGGATGTCACTCATCAAGGTGTGCGCAGGAGGAGCGCTGCCCGAGCAGCTCGCTGGGGCACTGGGCCAAGGGGGTTTAGCTGGAAGTAGCCTGACTTGGAGGGGCTGCGATGGGAGTCCTGGGATTTTGGAGGAGAAACTGGGCTCTTCCCACTCTCCCCACATCCCAANAGTGCAATGGGAGTCCTGGGATTTTGGAGAAGAAACTGGGCTGCAGGGTTATTGGGATGTGGGGAGAGTGGGAAGTGGGAGCTGGGGATTTGGGGGTGTATTTGTGGAGCAAAAGGATGAGGGCATGTGGGGAACCTCAAGCAGTGTGAGGAGGGGGGTGCAGCTGAGCACTGGGGAGGGGGATGTTGGGATAAGAATCGGAGCGCTGCATCACAGGGAGAGATGGGATTAGGGCAGGTGCAGGCAGGTCTCTGGGAGGGGAGCAGGGGCTCACCTCTGTCCCTGGTCGTGTCCCAGGGGGTGGATGAAGGACCAGATGGGCTGAAGCTGATCTCAGACATTATTCATGAGAAACTGGGAATAGAGATGAGCGTCCTCATGGGGGCCAACATTGCTAATGAAGTGGCAGAAGAGAAGTTCTGCGAAACCACTATCGGTAAGGAGCCAACATCCCTCCTCGTTGGCAGCTTTTGTTTCCAATGAGCTGGAAGAGGCAAAGGGGTGAGCGTGGTGCAGCTGAAACTCCTCGGGTGAGGCAGTGAGATTCCATAGGAGCTGGATGAACTCACAGGGTTTATGATGTGATTGCTTCATTAGAAACAGAGTTGTGTGTCTAGAAGCTCTGCCAGCATGGACTCTGAAGCATCAGGCTGTCTGGCACAAATTAAAGGGGTGGACACCAAGAGGTCCTTTAGAAATAGAGTTCCTACCTTAATTTCCTTGGGTTTCAAAGGATGCTCACCTAGATCTCATGCTATTGCCAGCCAGGGCTGCTTGAAAGTTCATCTGGTGACTGTTCAAACATCCTCCGCACCGTGAATCACGCGCAGCAGCCAAAGCCAACAGGACACGTGCTGGGTTAGAAGTTACAGATTCAAAGTGTCTGTGTTTAAACGAAAGCAAACGTGCTGTGCAGGAGGCTGCAGAGGCTGCAGAGGTGGAAGTAGAACCCGCTCTCCCTGCAAGCACACAGAAATGCTCTCACACAGGACACGGCAGGAACAGGGAGAACAGCAGTTTCCAAACCCAAGTTTGCAACCTTTGAAGATACCTTTAATCTCCTGGGCATGTCAGTTCTGTCTGGCCTGACACAGCAGTAGGGATTGTCCTCATCTTCTGGGAATTCCAAGGCTGGACTTGTGTATCTGCCAGGCAATGTGTGCTTGGCGCTCTGTGGACCTGCTAATGTTTAGCAATGTCCATCAGTTGGGCAATAGGTTCCTTTCACTGCTCTAGGTGCAAGGGCTGTGCTGCCCCAACATACCACTGGGCAGGAGAGCTGCACAGTCCCCCTTCAGGGTCTCCCTGCCATCATCTTCCTCCTCTCCCCCCTTGTCCCCTCAGGCTGCAAGAACACACAGCATGGGCAGACACTGAAGGAGCTGATGCAGACACCGAACTTTCGGGTGACAGTGGTGCAGGAAGCCGACACCGTGGAGATCTGTGGGGCCCTCAAGGTGAGTGAGCTGCTCACAGGGGTGTCTGGGTCTCGGTTAGCAGAGCCTGCAGTTCTCTAAGGCTTTGCAGGGAGCTCCAGGGAGGAGACAGATGGATGGATATTGGACTGTGGCTTGCTGAGACCTTTGGGTCAAAGGCCTGACTTTGGAGGGAACTGTGGATGTGTCCTGTTCAACTGTTTGGTGGGATGATGATCGCAGGCAGGAGCCTGTCCTTGGGACCATGCAGGCAGCTCACAGACTCAGCAAAGCCCTCAGCTCTGTTTGGACCCAATCCCTCCCCACTACTGTTGTTTTCCAGAACATTGTGGCTGTAGGAGCTGGTTTCTGTGATGGGCTCGGCTACGGAGACAACACGAAGGCTGCTGTGATCCGCCTGGGACTGATGGAGATGATTGGCTTTGCCAAACTCTTCTGTAAGGGCCCTGTCACCCCCTCCACCTTCCTGGAGAGCTGTGGGGTCGCTGACCTCATCACTACATGTTACGGTGGCCGCAACCGCAAGGTGGCTGAGGCTTTTGCCAAGACTGGGAAGGTAAGGAGAGGGGGGAGCAGGCAACACTGACACCTGCATCAACCTGTTGGGTTGAACTGTGACAGCAGGCGAGCAGGTGACTCCAGCTAGAACCGGGTATCCTGCTGTCACTCACCCAGTGTCACAGCCTGGCTCCAGGGAAGGGACGTGGGGCAGCGGAGGGGTTGCAGGATCCAGCTCCTCCCTCACTGTTTGGTTGTTTCAGTCTATTGAGCAGCTGGAGAAGGAGATGTTGAACGGGCAGAAGCTGCAGGGTCCCCAGACGTCCGCTGAGCTGCATCGCATCCTTAAAAGCAAGAACATGGTGGAGAAGTGAGTGCTGTTGTCTCTCTTGTCTGCTCTTGGGGTGTGGCTGGGATCTCTCCTGCAGCTGCAGAGGGGAAAACCTACCCTCAGTGTCTCTGCTGCTGAGGTCAATCTCTGCACTGCCCCCATCAAACCAGCTGGGCAGGAATGTCCTTTTGGATGAGGCATGGTGCCACTGTCCCAGCTGTTCCTGCCCAGCGGTCCTGCATGCCACAACAGAAGTTGAGGTGCTCTGACTCTGCCAGACAGTGCAGGGGGTGACTGTTCATCTCTCTGCAGGTTCCCCCTCTTCACAGCTGTGTATCAGATCTGCTACGAAGGCAAACCTGTCACTGATGTCATCAAGTGTCTCCAGAACCACCCTGAGCACATGTAAGCGGGCTCTGCCTGCAAAACCACCGATCCTGCTGAGATGAGCAGAGAGCTCCTGCCCACACCAACTTGCTGCTGCTACAGCTTTGTAAGGAGTCCAGACTTCCTGGGAGCCTTTGCAGAGTGCTGGAAGGGCAGAGGTTCCCCTTCTCAGCCTTGGACACTGCCAATCTGAGCCTGGCAGCTCCACAGAGGTATCTGCTGATCTCCCTCTCTTTGAAGGGCTCATTAAGCTTCTGCTGCTGTCTAGGGTCTGCCCTGAGTGGGACTGAGCATCTTCCTCAATTGACTTTCTCTTGCTGTGATGGATTCTGTTCTTGGAGGGACTCTGCCAGGTCATCTTGATCCCTGGGGGCTGTGCAGGAGGCACTGTCTGAGAGGATAAGCTTTGCTGTTAGCCCTGTGGGGCCACTTTGCATGATACCAGCCCTTTCCTGCTTGCTGTTGTTGCTTTTGGCTTAACTGCCTTGTAGAGAGGGCACCATTCCCTGCCAGGCTCCACCAGGGCAAAAGAAGCTCCTAAAGACTTTCAAAAGGTCTGAGAATGCCTCTTCTAAGAAGCACCAGCACAGAAAGCAGCATTCTTCGCCACCCTGCCATGTGGTGCTTCCCCAGCCACCGCCAGCTGCTCCTGCTGAACAGTACAGCCAATGCTTTGTGTGTGAGGGCTACTCTGGAGCACGACTTTACAGCTTGTTTCTTTAAGTTTTTCACTTTTGCAACCAAATGTGACCCCTGCACCCAAGGAACTCTCTCATTGTCACAGATTTGCCTGTGCTAATTCCGTGCCCTCTGACTGTCCCTGGACAGTATTGGTTTGTCCTCTGGCTGGCTTTGGCAATGCAGGGACCAACTGCCCCAAAGTTTTCTGAGCAGCTGGCAGGCTGTGTAGCCCTTGGCAGTGTACCTGACAAAGCAGTTGGGTCATGTTGCTTTTAGATGAACAATCCACAGCAGCTTCTTGCCTTCCCTCTGGCTTGCTCCAGTCTGTGCCTTGGCCCGGTCTTTGCTTCTACACCTGGCTTTATAGGAGCTCCACAGACGGTCTCTGAGCTCTCCTCCGAGGGTGCTGGAAGCTGCCCACTAGCACAAGGGGCAGCAACGGACATGTGATCCACAAAGGGTACAAGGAGACCTCCAACATCACAGGAGAGGACAGAGGTCTCGTGCCTTTGCAACTTGCCCCCTGTCCAGCTGGGTGCCACGTGCCGTGTGTTCTCTGGAGCTGGCTCACTCCGTTCGTGTTTGCTCAGGCCAGCGCGCCCAGGGGTTCACTGATCCCTGTCTGGGCTGGCAGGCTGGGGCTGCCGCGGGTCTTGTCCGCCCCCGGTCCAGGTCCTGGTCTCTGACTAGCAGTGTACTTTACAAACATCTAAACTAATAATAAACTTGAGAGGAGAGAGGAGACACGCTCTTTGCTCTCTGGCTCTGGTGCATCATTGTCTTTGGGTTGGTGCCTGCTGGACTTGCTGTGTGCAGAACGGGGCAGTCAGTTCCCTCCTGGCTCTGTAGCTTTGTGTGCTGGCCCAGTAACAGCAAGAATGCCCCCTCAGGTCACTGCTCAGTCACAACATAACACAGTGTCCCGCTTGCTTTTTCTCAGCAGCAGTTCCAGTGTTTGGCTGTAGGACCAAAGAGGGTTGACATTGCAATGCTGAACTGGGTTCAGAATCCAAACTCTTCTACCTGGGGCTTGCAGGAGCCAGGCCAGGACCCCACTGTGCCCAGTGTACCCCAGGCCTCCCATTCTCTGATGT
This sequence comes from Heliornis fulica, assembly GCA_013399135.1. Classification (NCBI taxonomy): domain Eukaryota; kingdom Metazoa; phylum Chordata; class Aves; order Gruiformes; family Heliornithidae; genus Heliornis; species Heliornis fulica. Next base: position 55,724 of record VXBZ01008505.1, read on the forward strand.
CTTGGCTTCTTGGCACATGCTGAGTTGTCTTATTCATCTATTCCCAACTGCTTTGCTGGACTTGCCTTGTCCCTGTCTTTCTTTGAAATGCATCTCGCACTGGGTGACCTTTCTAGGACCGTTAGCTCTCCACTCAGCCTCTTGCTAGGGGAATTTAATCTGCTAGCACTGCAGTTGTTTCTGTGCCTTTTATTAGACACACTTTCTGACTAGGCACCCTACGACCTTTAAATTCAACTGAACTACATACAGAAAGTAGCCAGCATCGGCTTCCTCTAATGAGGAACTGCACTGAGGCTGGAGGGAGGATAAAGGAAGTTCATTGTGTTCCTGCAAGGCTGTCACACTTCTAACTCACTTTGTCTTGAAGTGCTTCAGGAATCCCAGCTCAAGTGCTTGGACACAAGGCTCACACAGGAGCGAGGGACGGTCTCTGAGCTCTCCTCCCTGGACACATCGCAGTCCCACCTTGGCTTGCCAGGACCTGCCTGAAGCCGCAGCAAAACCCAGAACTACATTTGTACTTGTGTTTAGCTGGAAGACCTTTGAGGATCCCTCCTCCTGTGGGTTCCTTGGACAGTGTGCTGCTGGCAGTGCCTGAGTCCCCACAGCCCCTGACAGCAGTTGCTGAATGTCCCAAGTCTCACCTGGGGGTGCCCAGTGCACAAGTTAGTGCTGAGAAAGTTACTGCTGTAACAGCCTGTGCCTTGCACTAGTGCTGAGGTTCATGAGCTATAAAAAGTCTTCCCTTTGCCATTTGGAGTTATGTTCTGCAGCCTCAGCAGATCCAGGCACTGCAGCCTTGGGAGCTGCTGCTGTGCATCAGCCTGGGGAAGAGGAAGAGGCAGAGGGGGGCAGCCAGGCTCCGGCAGCCCGGAGCTCTCAGAGCAGCGCTGTGACCGCACCGCTTATTGCGAGCACAAAGCTCCTGGCCTGGGGGGAGCGCAGCCCTCGCCGGCAGCAGCTGCCCCAGCGCTTCTGGGGGAGCGCGGCCTCCTGCCCGCGGCTCTCCGGCTGCGAGCGCCGGCTGGATGCTCAGGGCGGGCCGCGAGGCCTCGGAGCGCCTCAGGAGCGGGACGGCGCGGCCTTGGCTCCATCCCGCTCGCAGCCGAGGCCAGGCCCCTCGGGGCTGCTAGCGCCTCGGCCTCACGCGGGGTGAGCCGCGGAGCGCCTCCTGGGGCAGAGCCAGCACCAAGGGCCGTGCGGCGGGCAGCGGGTCGGCAGCCCGGGCCGGCCGTGCCCGAGCTGGGAGCTCCGGCCACCTGAAGCGAGTGAGAACGGCGGCGCCTCCTCCCCACCCGCCGCCAGGGGGCGCCGCGGGCCCCGCTCCCGCGCACTCCTCCTCCCGGCATGCAGCGCGGCGAGCCCACGTGACGGGCGGGAAGGCGNTTCCCGGCCCCGTTGACCGCCGCTCTGCCGTTGCAGGTGTAGCCATGGTGTCCGGCAAGCAGCTGGCCGACTTCGGCTACAAGGCCTTCTCCGGTTCCATGATGCTGCTCACGGTCTACGGCGGGTACCTGTGCGGCGTCCGCGCCTACCGCATCCTCCAGCGCCGCCGGGAGCGGCAAGCCGCGCCCGGGCCCGACAGCTGAGGGCAAGCCTGCAAGGCGGTAGCGCGGGTCGTGTCTGGAGAAGGGCGCTCGGGGGACGGTCCCGGCGCCGCCGCCGCCCCCCCTCCCCCGGTGGAGTGTAATAAAATCCTTGTGAAAGCGCCCGAGTGTGGTCTAGCGCCTCGCGTCCGCCCCAGCCCCGGTCCCGTCAGCCGCGAAACGGTGCTTCCCAGAGGCAGGGCCACGGCCCAGCACCGGCCCCGTTCTCAGCATCCCCGATAAATCCCAGGCCGGGGCCAGGTGGGCTCCTTGATTTTTATTTTCTCAGGATGAGACGTGTCAGCCCCATGTCTGAAGCATTTCTTTTTAATCGGAGATAAGAGTAAACAATGGTATAAAATGGTAACAACTCAAATTTCCAAAATTCTGCTCATGATTGACACACGGGTCTTCCACTGCCCCCAAGTACCATTGAGTAAACAAAAAAACCCAAAACAAACAAAACAAACACCAAACAAACCAGAAGCAAAACCCACTACACGCCTGCTCTTCCAGCCCCGTGATTCCTCCACCTTGTAAAAATCAAGAGCAGCAACTATTCCCTTCTGTCTCAGAGTACAGAATCATCTCATGTTGGGGAATTTTAAACACAGCCCACCCATACTGGTCTGCCCTCCAGTCCCAGCTTTGCTGGCTGCATCTCAGTGGGCTGGAAGTCCTCAAAAACCACAACTGGAAACAGGAAAAAAATAAAAATATTAATTAAAAGGCATGTATTGTGACAGTTGCCTTAGGGGCAATAAACAACCCCCCTCCCCCATCTCAGACGGCTGTAGTCAAGACTTCAGAGGGGCTTGCAGCACCAAAGTAGGCAGCAAACGCTGGCCTGGTCCCTCGTGACAGCAGAGACGGAAGGTAAAACCTCCTTAGCACACAGCACGCCCCCGGCAAGTTAGAACAAGGTGTCTGTTGTAGCACAGTCTAGAGTGCTCACAGCAGGACCAAGAGAAAGGAGTCTGCTACAGCCAGGAGAGTTTGGACATGGGACTGCAGGACACCACATTCTCCACGCTCTTCGGTGGCTTCTGGAGTGCATCAAGGGGATACGCCAAGCCTGTGCTGGAGCTAATCATCACCGAAACGGCACCGTAACCCTCCTGCGGTCCACAGCCAGCCTTGTCCAAACCTGTTCCACCTGGAGTTGATCCCAGTAAAAACCAGTCTGTCACAGACACCTCTGCAAGTATCGATGGGACTAATTTAAGTAGAAAATGGTTTAACGTGAAATCTGCAGCTTTGTTTTCGCACCATCGTTGGCTGAACCCTTGTGTTGTGCATAGCCTCTTGACTGGTGTGCCCATTTCAGATCTGCTGGAGGTTTTTGGGGAAGGGGTATCTTGATTAAAGATCACTTGGGAATGTGGAGCTCAACACATCTAGATACTGAAAGACAAGTCTGTGTTTGCTCAAGGCTCAGCCTTACTCCTCTTCTGTCCACTGGCCACTAACCACGTGGCCATTAATGCGGTTGGAGCCATTACTTGAAGTGCTGAAAACTCCTTTTGTGCTGTTGGAAGTCACATCCTCCTCTTCAGAGCTGCTCTCTACATCACTGCGGTCATCTTTTGATACCTAAACATTGCAAATAACATTTGGTAGTGGAAAGGGGAGAAGGGAAGTTGAAAAATTCACAGTAAACAGTAGTTAGAAGTATGTGCCCACGTGATTAAGCGGTTTCAGTCAATTAACCAGTTTCAGTCTACATTTGATCCCCAGTGACTTTGAACTGACCAGGAGGAACTGTCAGCACACACTGTATGCAAGGCACCAGAAGTGCCAACTTGGAAATACAAATTCCATTTTCTAAATACTCATGAAAACACTACACATTTTTTACTCACACCAGAGCAGAGGACACTATTGATCTCTGGTTGGTCTTGTCTTCCAACAGCTGCATTCTAGACCAGTTAAAGGGTGGTTTTCCAAACAACAGATTTGTTTTGAGTCACAAAACTTCTCACACCACACCATATCATGACCAAAAAAGATGTACATAACAGTTTTAGAGAGAACATCTTGTCCCACAGGGAACAGCTTTGATATTTTCTAAAAAATAATAGCTTTATTTATCACATTGCTGTTAACGCAAAGTGCCTCCCATTTTCACAGCTTGTGCTTCATACATAACTCATTTACAAGCAAAAGCTGTTTGGACAGTGGGATGGAGAACATCTATCTAACCCAGCAAACACCCATTCAGGTGGAGCTTCTCAGCCTGGAGATCTAGATCTGCTTTAGAGACTTAGGCCTTACATTAAAAGACTGCAGATCTGTCTGAATTTGGTTTGTACGTGGGATTTTGAACCTTTCAAAGCAGACACGGGTGTGCTTTACTGCTTGCTGCTTCGAGAGCCGCGGGAGGGCACTGTACAGCCCCAGGAGCCAGCACACCAGGAGGTGAAGGAAGAGATCCTCAAGCGAGCCCGAACTGCAAACAAGCACCTTGGTTTGTGGCGGGGTGCCAGAGCCATAAACTCACCAGCGCCGTGTGAACAGCCCCCGGTTTGCACGCCCCAAGGCAGGTGCTCACGCTTCTGCCTCGGCAACCCACAGCCCTGATTTGTAAGCAGTGTTTACTCCAATGTGTAAAGCACTTGGTGGCTAGCAAGTTTCCAAGGATTGGAGGATTTTATTCTGCTCTGCTTGCACCTAGTCAGGGTTAGAGCTTTCAAACAGCACCAGGCAGGAAGGTTTTGAACTCGAGGGGAGATCTGGCTGAATGCCAGGTAAAGTTAATGATCTCCAGGATTGATTTTGACAGGCCTGTTGGATTTACTAGCTTCTGTCTGCTGCCAGAACTTCTGATATCTTTCCCCACTCTGCTGCTACGTTGGAAGGTTACTGTAAAGAAGCAGAAATCCCTCAAAATTTTACCCATTATTTGGGGAACAAGTGGCTGTTCCACTACTTTTTGCAAAAAGCACTGCAGTTCTCCCACCCTCTCCTACTCGGGAGTGTTAATGAGCACTAGGGACAGATATCAGACTCTGTGGGCGTATAAAAGAAGGAAGGTGAAGGTCATGCAGCCAGCCAACAGCAGATAAGAACAAACCCTGGACACTGCTTTGACCTTTGGAAAAAAAAAGCTGCATTTTAGCATACTGGGATAGCTGTATCAAGCAGGGAAAGGAACACTTTAAGAGAAGCCAGCAGCCATCTGAAGCCCCAAGACCACAGCTTTGCTTTTGTCTTGGCCTTGGATCAGACACAGATGTGTTTTGGTGAAAAAAACAGAAGCACAGATCACACTTACATGCAAAGGATGAAGCTGTCCAGCTCCAGTCTGGCACAGAGAAAAGGAGGGAGGAAAGAATGAAGAAGACAGAGCTTAGAGTCCTTTCTCTGGCTAGGCCACCTGGACAGGAGAGAACCAAGGAAAGGAAAAGATGTAGCTCTCAGGATACAGAAACAGCTGCACAGACAGAAAATAAGACATTTGCAGTAGCAGCTGTGGGGAACAGATGAGAAGATCATGTTCATACTCTGAAACATGCCTTCCCTGACAATCACTGCCACACAAAAAAAAAAAAAGTCAATATTTTTCAAAGTTACATTTCATGTGGAAGGTCAGCTAAGGAGTCAAACATAAAGTAGTGTCATGAGGGAAATTCAGACCAGAATACCAAATACCTGATTTTAAAAAGCATTTGTGGTATAAAATCAACCGCCACTCTCTGGTAGCTGTGAAGGAAGTCACTTCTAATGCACTGGTTGGGTGTCAAATTAGATTGATTGGCTTGCCCTGTCTCATGCTACTTGAATTGAAACTGCAACATTTTGCTTGGGAGCTGAGATTGCAGCTGAAAGTCAGCATCACTCACGCTTAGGGCGGCATCTGTTGCTAACCAGATCCACCTTCCCCCTGCTTGAGACCCCCAACAGAAATTAAAATTAGAGTACTAAGGACTGAAAGTAGACCACACCCCAGTGACAACCAGCAAACTCCACTGCATTTCTGATAACCCTTTCTGCTCTGCATGTGGGCTCAATGCCTGGCCTGCACCACTCAGAAGTCTGTGTGGCTGCTAACAAGCAGAAAACACATAACCCTCACCACACACCAGAACCAGCTGAAGTTGGGAAGTTAGAAAACACCCTGTAGAGTCGTTCAAGAAAGGCTACTGCCACCTTGAACTGTAAACAAAGTATGTAACAAGTCTGTCATCATCATCATTACAACATCTGAATGTACTGGAAGATGGTATTATTTCCCAGAGTGAGCAGAACAGAGAGGAAAGCATCCCCGCCTTTGCATACGCCCAACAACTTAAGCCTGCAAGATAAAAAAGCCTACAATTCTACAACAGGAGGCCCCTGAGAACTAGCACCAGTCCTCACTGATGGGCCCAATTTCTCATGATTGCTCATAACAGAGCTTGTAGGAAGGAGCACCCAAAAGAGTCATCAGCAATCTTACCTTTCCTCGCACGAGGGCCTTGTAGGCAGTGCGAATGATGAGATAAGACCAGATGATATGCAAGACCTGCAAGGTTATCAAAAGCCCATTGAATAGCCACCATGAAGGATAAGGACCAATCAACTCCCAGCTTTCAAACAGGGTTGTATTCAAAATCCTAAAAAAAAAAATAAAATAAAAAAAAATTAAAAAAAATTCCAGATCATTGAAACAGATCGGCTGTGCTGGTAACATGGCTTCCAGCTCTAAATTAAGATGACTGGCCAGATGCACAGCAGTTTATATCTCATTTAAGCATCTGTTGCTTTGCTCCCATCAGAGCAGTGATGCAGCTCACATCTTGCCAACGTTAGGAGACAGACTAAAGCTAATTAGAAACATTTGAACTGAGCAACAAGCAGGAGAAGATGTGAATGTTCTGCAATTTGGTTACACATACAGATCTACTGCCAATTTCCTTCTCAAAAGCAAGAGCATTTATAATAGCTTTACAGGAAGTGATGTCAAGCTGCACTGGTCATCAAAACAACTGTTAACACAATCATACTTGGACAGTCTTCACCCATATTTAAAAATCAGGAAGGAATTCTGTTCTCAGCAGGCCCCCTCTCCCTGTGTGCTATTCTCCCCTGAGATTTTTATAGATTCCTACTGCCAAGCTGGAGGACTAGAAACTGCTTTATGGTACAAAGCTTTGTGCTTTCTTTCATTACTGTTTTGCTGTTCCTGTCTCTGGGAGTTATTGCCAGTACTTAAGTAATTTAATAAACACTTTAGATTTTATGGAGTAGAGAGGTACGGAGAGACTTTTTAAAGACGTCATTAATTTCACATAACTTTTAACATTTCCCAAGAAAAACAAGCCTTTCAAGGAAGAACCCGAGTCCCTCAAAATGCAGCTACAGAAACATCTAACTCGTAGCCAGTTTATGAGTTTTAATTAATCCATTTTTAGATGAATTAAATGCAATTCCAGAGATCTGCTGGTGTTTTATACCCAGTAATTAGGGAAGCGAGTATGTGTGCAGTGAAATGGCTTAGGGTCTGCAATGCTGCTGCAAGCCTGCCAGATTTCTCTACAAAGTTGAGGAATTACATTACAGGTAGTGGAAAGTACATTAAAGATTTACAGGAATACTGAGCAATAACATGATGCAAGAGCATCATCTAATGACAGACAACAGCAATAAAAACAATGGCAACTATCTCATCTGCCACTGAGAGGAGCCTGTGAAGACACAAGCATTAAAGCTCTTCCATATTCCAACTCCTTTGACTCATTTACTGGAAAACAAGGAAGAGCTTTAATCACGACCAAAGCATAAATATTGTGTCTGGCTACCATCAAGGCACCCAAAAAGAACAGGAAAGCAAGCTGTCCGCTGCTTAGGAAATAAATATATGCCATAAAACTGAAGTAAACTGAGCAATAATCAGATGTAACCAAATTTTCATCACAGTTCCAACAGAAACAAAGAGCAGATAACAGCTCATCAACAGAACTGCCTTGCCAAGCCTGGCCTATTGAGCTGAGAGGGAATCTCATTATAGGATGATTAGCTATAAGCCATTTAGCCAGGGCTTTACCTCCCAAGAAACCTAACACCTATTTCAGGCTCTGAACAGTCACAACACAAGGACAGGACTTGAGTGTTGTAAGAACCAGAAACTGTAACAATGACTAAACCAGATGCTCCAAAATCAGATTTATCTCAAGAGCCTGTGCCTCATTTATAACTACTTCCAAAACTTCTTAAGAGAAGCAAACAACCCTTCAAGTCTCTCAGAGCAGATACCAGCTGACTCAGCTCCAGCTAATAAGCACTGTCATCACTTTGCAGGAGGAGAAGGGCCATCTGTGCATTAGGATGCTAGTCACTTTTCACACTCCCTCAGCTGACTGTTGAGAGACTTCTTCACACACCTAGTTGAACACACTGCTCCAACCAGCACTTGGGCTGTCTGCAACTTCAGGCTGCCTCGAGAGACAGGCTGGAATGCTTGCAAGAAGTCTAAACACAAAGGCTTTGCTTAAAGGATTGGGAGAACAAACAAGCCCTCACAGCTCAAGGTGCTTACCAGAAAGGATAAATACCCAACCGTGTAACAATGAATACGACACCAAAGAGCATGAAGAAAGCATCACACAGACGTTGGTACTTGGCATAATTGGCTAGCTTTGCAGCCTAAAAGAGACAAGAAACATAAGAATATTATTCCCTTTGTGCACTCATGTAATTACCAAGCTGTAGAGCTTCAAAGACCCTCAAGCCATCACACATCTGTCAGGAGTTTGGAACATTTAGGGATTATTCTTAGCACTAAAGCAGTTATGAAGAAAAGCTGACAAGGCAGGATCAGCAGCACAAGTTTTATGACGTATTTAACACAGTTTTATCAAGAACAGGAAAGTCGCCTTGCTCCCCTGAGACCACACTAGCATTAGGTATGCAAAGATCTGAAAGGAAACTCACCTCTAGAAGGAAATCTGATGCATCATGGAGGCACAGCACCAGAGTTCCAACTCGCACCATATTATTCATGTAGGAGAACGTAATGAGTCCAATTGTAGCCAAATGATGGACAAACATGATCAAGAAATCCTGGATACAGGAAAGAAAAAAAGAATTAAGACTCTCTGGCTACCCAATACAAAGGTTTGGAACAGAGCCACAAAACTAACTGGGGTCAATGGATTACATGAGTTCAGACTCGGACTCCACTTCATCTAAAGTACAGCTCATCACACAACATCACCCGTCATCACTACAGGTTCCAGAAAGGTTTCTCACGGCATCCCTGCTCCTGTGAAGTCAGAACTCCGAATAACCAGGCACAGTACAGTCTCTCTGGCACATACATGCAAGGCAAAGATAAACATGCCTGCAGACCCCACTGAAGAGACTGACAGGACAACATATGGTGCTTATTTTTGGCTCCTTTTGGTTTTACAGTCGTATCGCTAGTCCTTTGAGCGCTTGGCACCCATTTTAAGTACACTGCCATTACTGCTGTCAGTGCACCTGCCAGAGCTTAGCAGACACAAAACACAAGAGAAGCCAACAGCAAGGACTAAACCACTTCTCATTGAAAAAAGTTTACAAGACACATTCAGGCTGTTTTCCAGTTTAGGGTACAACACTTCCACTCCGTGTCAATGTACCTTACTGTGCTTGCAGTGGGAAATGTAAGCCACTTCATGAAGTCAGAGCACAAAATTAAGCATTATAAACACTATCACAGACACTGTTAATCACTCCCTTTCTGGAGCTCTGAGATATTCTGTAATGCCTCACCTGCTAATATTTCAGTACAGAAAAAAAAACAAGGCAAACTTGTCTTTTTGAACAGTCAGTACAAGAATTGTTATAATTTGCTGCTTTGCCACTTGCACTGCAGAAGCAATAAACCATGATTTACTACGAACTGTTTTCCAACAGCAACAATAAGCCAAATCCTACAACACAGCACAACAGAATTAGATTCCAGCAATCGTGACGAGTCATCATTCCACTACACACACAGAAGAAAAATTACTTCCAAAGAAACATGTATTAATCATTTAGTGTTTGCCATTTTCTCATATGGCTCAGCAAGGTACTGCTTTGAGCATCTCATTTTTCATATCTTCTTGCAGGCTTTCTAATTATATCTCCTTTTATTGAAAGATTTTATAACTTTTTTACTGGGAGGTGTTGAGTGATTCTGTTTTTTCCCCTAGCAGGTGAAAGGGACTCTCAAGGATAAACTAGGTTGCATATCAGGCTTGCTGCTCCCTTTTCCCCAGGACTGGGTAGTGGTTACAGAAGAAGGTAGGCTACACAAAGGGCTGAATGAGGACTGAATTACAGTTATGACTATGCTTTAGCTTTACTGGCCAGACAGACACATTTTAGTTAGTCCTATCTATTTAGCAAAGCTGTTAGTACAGTTCTGGTTAATCTCACCTTCCGTTTAATGTCTGTAAACTGAGAAAACATGAGAGACCAATAAAAGGCCAGCTCCAAGATATAATAATAATAAAGCCTGGATGTTAGAGGCTGGAAAACAAAGACAGCACAGTTAGAAGACAAAGTACTTCAAAATTTACATTAAAACTGGCTTCTTCCTTCCCATCCCACTCCATTCCCTCATGAATGCTAAGGCATAAGGTAAAAGACCCAGAATTCAGATTTAGTAAGAACAAGCTTAAGGAACAGACATCTTACTATAGGCTTAGTCACTCAAACACACTCATGTACTTGAGCTTTATTCAGGAGTGAGATTCCCCTGTCAACACTTGCAGCTCCTGACTTAGGAAAACCTGGCATCAACCAGTGCTTGGCCTCTACAAAATCCTACTGGCTGCAAAACGAAACCAACACTGTACATAAGTTATCAGTATAATTTTATGCAGATTTTTTTCCTCTTTTAATAATCTCAGCAGCAAGTAAACACAAAATTAATACAAACTGACTCAGTCCTATCTGATGAAACACTGCTGCTGACAAACCCAACCAGGATCTGAAGACATAATGATTACATGCAACCTTTGTGCCTTCTTAAAAGGATGGCAATGCACTAGCTAGAAAGTTTTCCAAGCTACAGTCTATGCAGCATCAACCCCACAGAATAATGTGAAGCACAAGTCTACTGAGTTTCAATCTGCTGTTATTATTAATAAAATAAAAACTGAAGCTGTTCAATAAGTTTGCCTCTAGGGAGTGTTTCTCTCTTACCTGAAAAGGGTAGCTGTACCAGCACTGTCGTGTGTCCCAAAACCACGGTGCCTAAAGGGCAAAAAGTTCTTATTCTGTGAGGTTTTGTCTTACTTATCTAAGATCACTACAGTACTGTTTCACTGAGGCTTTTTCATGATTCTACCATTTCACCTAAACTTACTGTAAAACATCCTGGTGATTTAAAATATACTTTCTGCTGTCAAAGTCCAGTTATACTCCAATGGAAACTCAAAGTGGAAATGGAAATTCAAAATGGAAATTCAATCATAATGCTCTAATAATAATAAAGACCCTTAAAGAGGAAAGATAAACTGTAAGCAGCTCTTCAAAGCAAAAAAAAACCCAACCCAGCTCTGTCCCACTCTGGGGTAACAGGACAAATGAGTAACTAGTATTTCCAGAATAACTGTATAGAAGCTTTCCTCTAATATAAACAGGGTCTCCAATAAGGGAACATACAGATGACTACTGCCACTGAACTCCCCTAGTTTTAAGCTAGGTGCAAGCACTGAAGGGGCACAGGTAGTCAAACCCCCCACATTTCAACAGAACAGCCCCAACCCAGAGCAACTCACCGTCCAGAGAAACCTGATTCCATAAACAAATATACTGAAATAAAATGTAAATCTCCACCTGGAAAAAAGAAGCAAAAATTAAATTTATTAAATAGAAATAGCTTCTGGTTAACATTTCTAACAAGAACTGGAACAACTGTGACAAAGCCCAGTTCTGACACCTGAAAACCTGTCACCCACCAAACAGTAATCCTTCATTTGTAAACATTTCACATAAGGATAAACCTGTTTAAGAGTTCTCACACCACACGCTAGTTTGTGTCAAGAGTGAAGTTTGAAATGAAGTTCAGAGTAAACATGCATCATTCATATGCTTTAACAAACAATAACAAGATAACAGGAAAAGTCATTGTTATCCAGAAGGTATCCTAATATATGTATTTGTCCCTCTTACCTTGTGGCTTTAAGTAGACAAAACCATACCGGGGGAAGAATTAATATGAAGAAAGTTACTGGAAAGGAAAGAAACCAGCACAGAAGAAATAACAAGTCAAGGAAAAAATAATCAGATGCTACTACACTAACAGAGGTAACTGCAAGCATTCAGAAAGAAACGAAGAACAAAAGAATGAACTGAAATGAAAAGAACAGGAATCCAAGAAGTATCTGTATAAATGTATACACATCGTTGTGCAAGCCATAAGGTCACTCTGGGAACAAATGCTGGTCCACAGCATAACTGTGTGGACAGCACACTTGGCTTCAGTGTAACCACTCAAGTTGTGCACATGCATACATGCACATACACACTGAAGCACTGTTTGCATCACAGACTGGGTCTAGTATCCAAAGCCAGTCATTACTGGCTGGAGTAACTCCTGTACGTGTGTTCGGGACTCTCATGCACATATACAAAATGTTTTACAACAGTAAATTCTAGAAAGCCCTCCTAACTTCTTTCATTGGTTTATATAAGAATTTATCTTCCACCAGCCAACCCCAAGACACCAGTTTAAATTAGCAGCTAATGGTTTCAGTTAGAAAAGAGAACATACAGCTGGAGCTTTAGGATGAAGCCACATCTTGGCCTCTGCACAAACATACATGCTCTCACAAAATTTAGTGAGGGTGGTGGGTTTGTCCTGGTTCCTCCGATGACGAAACCAGCGCTGGATCTTTCGAACATCCCAGTCTAGCTGCTTTGACAAGCCTTCTAACCTTTTTCCATCTGGAGACTGAAGGAAAATGAAACAAGTGTCATTTCTCCTACTTCTCAACCTACTTTTCAGTCTAAAATCCCCTCTGTACTATGGCAGAAACGATGCACAGATAACAAAACATACACATTAGGAAGGCACTACATATAGACTAGAAATAGGAACTCATTGCCACAAATAATCAGTCAAGTTTAACCTTCATAACCCACTAATTACTTAATTATTTAGAATGCTTTTGGTTCAACATTTCCTCATTTATTTCACCATCTGACAGCACATTATGACAAAGAATGCAATTGTTCTGCTCCTTAATTTGGGGGGGGAGGAGCTTTCAAAATGTCCTGCCCTACCTGTTAAAACTTGCACATCAATTCAAACAGCGCAGAACTCGGGAAGATCAAAGCTGAGTATGTTCAAGGGTTGCTACTAACTGCAGGTTCAGGGAAACTTTAAAGTGAGAGTTGGTTTAGCACACTACATATTTCTGTATTCCAAAAGGGCATTGTGGAGAAGGCATTATTGCTCTTACCAAAATTTATGAATAAAATTGTATTTGAAAACTGAAATAATTATATGACAAAGAATATATCACTGTTCTCTGACTGGAAACTCTACTGGCAGTTTAATTGTTTGAATAATTACATAAATGGATTTATAAGAGCAGAGAAAGTGTACAAAACCTCATAACTACCTCTAAAATGGCCCAGTGGTGAGATAAGCCACGTTAGTTTCAGACCAGTGTCCTTTTAACAAGCTCTGCCAGGGAGCTCTTACAACTGAAAGATGATAAACACATTTTACTACTTGACTTACATACAAACCCCCAAAAACCTATGCAGAATGCTGATTCAATAGTCATCAGACACCTCAACTGCAAAATCATCTGTCATTTGATTTTCAGTACCAAGACCATGACTTTCCTGTAATTCTATCACAACCAGATCTCTCTTCACTTCACCAGGCTTTAATGGTTTGGGCTACCTGACACTTTGCACTGGAAGGGAGCCTGCTTCAAAGGAGAATTTAGAGAGTGATTTCAGAACAGTAATGAAATCTCTGCCCTGCATCAATGCCACACTACCACCAAACCCAACAGCAGGCACAAGCATACAGGTACAGCTCTGCTTTCATAAGCTAGATACATTTTACACAGACTCTGGTTTCCTAAATATTACTTTCAAGAACATCCCACACACAAAAGTTCTCCCCACTAACAGCACCATATCATAGGGATTTTCCAGTTCACACATCATTCCAAATAGCTCAAAACTTTAATGCTCCCATGTGGCAAGCTTTAGTGTGTTTTTTTGTACTGAGCCTTCATCTGCTCCACTCAGAACGAAGTTCAGCATCATCAAATCAGAACATAAACCTTTCCATATCATTATCTTTAATAAAAATCTATCTTGCTGTCTATGTGTTTTTCATGGTCAACATTCAATAGAGTACAGTGTTGAATTCTGCAATTCTGAAGTGAAGGAGCAGTGTCAGCTTAAGTGAGAGAAAGGCCATGAAACAATCAAAAGAAATATCTACTGTCAACATTAAATGGCCTCCCCTTTACCAAGGCACACTTCCATTGACTGAACACTCTCCTTAAATACCCAAGTTCCACTGTAATAGCAGTTGACCAACTCCACAGAGGATGGCAAAAGTAAGAAGTACAGCATTCACAGAACTGGCTAATAAAACCAGCAAAGGAACATATCTAAAGAATGAGAGGAGCACTTTTCCAATAGAAAAGGAAAGATGCTGGAAAATTCCTTGATAAATCAAGACTTGCTGCTTGTTACAGGAGTTACAATTTGGACAAAGGCAGGGAATTAAAGGAAGAAGCCTCACACCTTTCTAAAAAATTAACACTTTTTATTTAAAAAAGGATTTTTTTTGTGCAAAAAAGCATGTCAGCTACAAAGAGAATGTACTTTGCTACAAGACAGACGTGTCAGAGGCAGCGTAAGAAAGGAAAGCGCTGTGCAGTGAAATGCACATCTCAGACTAGAAAAGTAGAAGCAAAATGCACCCACCCCCACTCCTGACCCCTCTTACTTAGAGGCCTCCAATTCCAGCAGAATTTGAAGCATGACTCACCTTGGTGATGGATGTAAACACTTTCTCTAAAATTGCATTGGGCTGGGCTCTGTGAGGTCCACTGTCCTGAATGCCAAGGTTTATGGCACATGGCTTGGCAATAAACCTGAAACAGTTCCAAAGAAAGAGCTAAATTAAAACAAGTTATCTATTTCCTTCTCTGCTTAAATCACAAGAACCCTGACTTGTCACCAACTGCAAAATCAATCCAAAAAGCTTTTGAAGATTTCCACTCTCCTTAAAGAAACTTCACAGGTGAAGTAATATCTTTTCTTAGTCCAACTCGTAATTGCAGACAGCACATGCAGTACACACATCTGAAATGAAAATAATAAATCACAGTGTCCTTGGTTTGTAAGGATCAGAATGTGTTCCTCCAGGGTGATACTCATTACTTGAAAATAAAATAATAGATCATTGACAGAAGCCCTCTGCAGACATAAGTGTCAGAGTCCTCACAGCCCTACAAACAAAAAGCATTATTTCCAGGATGCATCACACAGCTCAGAAAAAGGGAAGTTCAAGTGACACAGTTCCTAAGACACACAGTTTTGGTTTGTTGGCTTTCTCATTTGGGTTGGGGGGGGTTGTCTTTCATTAAAAAAAAAAAAAAAAAAGTGGCTTGTTTACTTCAGGAGTGAGGAAGATTTAAGAAGTCGCTCAGTCTGAAAGACCCAATATCGCGGTATCACGCCCGTCCTGCACACACATCAGCTATTCCAAAAGCTGATCAAACTTGCCATGAATTTCACAGCACACACATGCTGAAAGCAAGCCTGGGTTTTGCAACTACAGTGAAAACAGGCACATTAAAAAATTATTAGCTTTTGCCAACCTTTGTGTCAAATTGGGCTGAGGATTGTAAGGAAAACGCATGTGTGACCTGCACATGTGAACTGTTTTCTCTCTTGTTGGTTGGGAAGGTGGGGGGTGGGAGCAGGCTTCAAAGGGCAATTTATTTCCTTTTAAATCAGTTACTTCCAGAGTGTACATGCACAGAAAGAACCTGTTTCTCAAAGTGAATTTTAAAAAGGACCCAACACTTGTGTCATTAAACCCATTTTGCTTCGAAACAGAGATTGTTTCAGGACAACACATCACACATGTATTCCATTTAGAGACTCGGAGTGCCATCAAGCAGAAAATTAGGGTTTTTCCAACCACTCCATTAGTTACCATTTCTCCCCTGGTTTTTAAAGCAGAGGGTAAAACTCAGGAGAATCCCAACTCTAATAGCTCTGACAACAGCCTATCTTGGGAGTACAGTGTTAGTCCTTCAATAACAAACATCTGCAACTGCATTTAAGAACAGACACAGGTTGTGGGGTTTTCCCTTGAGAAATTACAGATCAGCTCATGACTAATCCTAAAGGAACTCCCCTGCTCTGGGAAAACACTAAACAAGTAATAGACACTGTGTCCCCAGGTTTCACTGTCCTGCCCCATTTCTTCATGTGTCCTTTTCACTCCAACAGTCCTAGCTAAAAAAAAAAAAAAAGGAAAGGAAAGGGTGATTTCCTTTTAGCCTGGCTCAAAAGGCTCACTGCTTCCTCTATAATCTAGACCACCAGCCAGAAATTATGCTCAGATGTTATGAAATATTTGGCTAGATCCCCATAAAAGTGTACATCTTTATACTCTTCTTCCTACAGGATATACCACAACAGTAGCAAAGAGGTACACATATGCAATTACAGGATGACAAATATTTTTATTTTAGTTTTGGGGACACAGTGCTTACATTTATACTAGAAAGAAAGAAAAAAGAAAAATCCCTGGCTTGAAGATAGTAGACTGGCTCAGTTTCCTCATACGAGGGAGAAAAATCCCTGAAAAATATAAAAAAATCCATGCTCAATTAATGTATTTTTCAGGAGATTTGTTTTCCAAACAAGTAAAGAAGAGAAGGAATGGTTAAGCTCACAGTGATCCATAACAAGTTTTGACATTACTCTAAAATTCAAAACCTGAAGTGTATCAAGGAAAAAAACAAACAGCATCTCCTCAGGAAAAAAATAAGCAAGCAGAAAAAATTCACTTTGGGACATTAATACTGCAAGGAAAAAAAAAAAAAAAAAAACAAACCAAACAACCAAAAACCCCAAAACTCAAACCTTTGTGAAACTATTTTGGAGTAGTATTTCCCTCAAAGGCTGAGGGAAAAAATACACCATTTCCAGAAATCATGGAGGCAGGGGCAGAAATCAAGAGCAAACCACAGACTGCAGATACAGCACAGGAGTTAAGTTACTCAGTCAAGCGTGTGGGTGACCAAAGAGCAAACCAAAAAAACCCATGCAAACGTTTCTAGGTGCACAGGAGGAGACAGGCATCAACAAAAGCAGAGAGAAAAGGCACAACAACGGAGGCAGCAGAGGCAGTCCCAGAAACGGGAAGGAAAAAGGATGGCAGCAATGGATTTCATTGCTTTTAAGTCTAACCCAACGACGCAACGCAGCTTCTCTAATTCCACAAAGTAATGACTTTATGCAATGGAAGTGCAGTTGATGACCATCCTTTCAAGGCTTCCTGGTGAGCTGTGCAAGGTGGTTTTACCTGGGCTGGACACGCTGGCTCACACATGAGGCCACTGAGCAGCCACGGTCTGATTTGTCTGACCCGTTCCAACCTTGCAGGTGGAATATGAAGTGGATGATCTATTCTGCTGTTAGAGACACATCAAAATGACATGCCATTTCCTTTAGGTGTTCATTAAGCAAATTCACACTTCAAACATCTGGGGCATTTTTTACTTTTGGCCCCAGAATTGATTTTCAGTTGTGTGATTTTTACACTGTAACTCACAGAAGGAAATCTTTTGCACAGCAATAGCAATTACACAGAAAAAACAACTGCCCAGACTGTAAAGTTTCCATTCTTGGGGATATTCAACACTGAACAGCACAAGACCACAAGCAGCCTGACTTTACTGAGATGTTGGCCTTGCTCTGTGGAGAGGACTGGATAAGCTGACCTCCAGAGGTCCTGTTTAATCTAAATTATTTTATGATTCCACAGAAATCTTTACTGCAGCAACTACTCCCAAGGTCTACTCAACTGCCACACCTTCCCAGCATGGTATTACCATCACTTTAATAGTTATATCATGCCTTTCTGAATAGGTATCTGTTCATTAACTGAACTCGTGCCTATCAAGGCACCTTTTTCACACTAGTTAAGATAAACTGGTTTTGAAACCAACATTGATTTTCAAGTACACAGACTAGGTTATAAGAAACACTTGTCAGGCACATTGTACTTCACAAATCCAAAGGCAGAATCCTTCTTTACGGAACATTCTAATTTGTCTTGTGACTCCCTACTACAGTTCTGCAAAGGAAGAACAATCTGTGAAAGTTGACTTACAAACTCAGTCTTTCCATAATGTCTCAGTTTCACTGTGTTACAATTAAACCACCTAATTCCTGTACTGTCCCTAATTTTCCAGACAGGGCTGATGAAGTAACATCTAAACCAACTTTTTTTCTCCCCATCCACCCCCAGCTTGAGCACAAGCTGCAGATCCTTCCTCAAACTAACAAGCATATCTGAAAGGCATTCCAGAGTAATTATAAACACCTCATAAAAAACAGGTCCTAGGTTTTCACAGACATCTCAGAATTCTTTTTTAGTGCCTGTAGTGTGACAAAACACATAAGGAGAAATAACAGCGAGTATAACAAAGAAAAGAAAAACCACAAACCCACACAAAACTTGTAGGTAGAAATCTTTCTTTATCCTGCCTGCACAAAAATCTACCCCCTACCACTGAGTCAGAACTTCACCTTCCTCTAAGTCTCACTTTATCTCTATAGTCACATACTTCCCACAGGCAGCCTAATGAGTATTTTACCAACATCCCAATGCAAAAAGTTAATTTATAGGAGCATTCACTAACAGAAATGCGCCAGTATCACAAAGGCACTTCCTCACACTGAAGATCTATATCAAAAGGGGAGAGAAAAGAAGAAAGAAATAAAGAGAAACTAAAACAAAATAGCTGCACAAGTGTGTAATTCAAGTTCCAAGTCATCAAGTCCTAGCGCCAGCTGTGTGTCAGGGAAAATGTTTGATAAAAAAAAAAGAAAAGCCTGAACCAGGGTATATGCACAATGGGATTTGATTAAGACTAATCTGAACTTTTATGACACATTCAAAGCAGCAGAAGGAAAGACAAGCATTTCTTGAGCAGGGTCTTCTAAAATAAACATACTAGAAACCGCCCTGGGTATTGCTCTCTCAATCTGCTTTCACTTCAGGACCCCACCAGAGAGACACACTGTAACAAAGACAAAACTTTTTAAAAAAATAAAAAAAATAAAAAAAAAAAAGAACAACCCACTCAGGAACCAGGCCAGGGTCGTGAAGTTACACTGTGTAGGCAGCCGACTTGTCAATTGATTCATCCCTAAATCAAGACAGCAAAAGAAACTGCAGAAACCAGGTACAAATCAATTGCTGCCAAAGTAGTGTCTTGCTAGGTGCACTAGGATACACAATTATCTCTCCAAACATCTCCTACTCCGGGGAAAACAGAATCATAAGCAATTCTTCCCCAGACTGAGACACCTGGGCTGAACAGGGCTGGGAAAGCGAGGAGACCTACCTACAACATTCTGTCCGTGGTATCATTCTGTCTCACAACTTCCTCTCCTTGTCTGCTGGGCAAGTGCAAACATTTGGCCAAGACTAGCAGTAGAATGCCAAGCCAAGATAAGATTTTGGCACTGCCACGTGTATTCCTGGGTCATCTGCACTGGTTTGAGCTGCCAGAAGTTTTCTGAAACTTTAGTGGTTTTTTGAGGACAGAAAAAAGAGATGAAGACAAAAAGAGCCTCTCAAACTTCTCTCCTACTTTGCTGACCTGCTTCATTTCTCTCCACACTTCACCTTTTTACTCTGCCCCAGTCCCCTCTTCTTGTTTCATGTCTGAAAGCTCAAGAAAATTCACACTTCTTACAGAAAAGCCACAAACAACTCAATTCCTACTCACACTAGCCCTGTAACCCTTTACACACCCAGAAATACTTCTACCCTTTTCACAGACAAACACAAGATTAAATCAACACTTAATGAACTATTTAAACAGGAATACAAGGTATCTTTGGCTGCTTCACCTAACAGTTTTTTTTCAATAAGCCGCTTTACTAATTAGCATCTATATCACCCACACAGCCTGCCCTGTGTGTGGCTGTAAGAGATATACATCGTGGAAAGGATAAACCTCTGCCCCAGGGAAGAGTTAGTATCGCATGTTTAGGGAAACTCAAGTAAATGAGAAATACCGTGTTACACCTGTTTCTGAGCAGACACGCTGATCCGCACGCACTTCCATCACACCCGAGATGCTGGCAATCCACAGCCCGTTTAATAATGTACTAGGCCAAGGGAACAAGTCCTATTTCCTCATCCAGGAACTCGCAGGGAAAGTACAACAAAGGCAGCGGCCAGCAAACCAGCGGCAGAGCGGTGGCCGCCGGTTGTCTCCGCTGTCCTGGACCGGAGGAGAAAATCAAGCGGGTTCCCCAGAGTTGTCTCGCGCTACCTCAGCGTACGGAGCCGCCACACCGGAGGAGCCTCTCGGGACCCCAAGCAGAGAGGACCCCCAGGGGCTCGTGTGTGTGTGTGGTGACAAGCCCAGTTCCCGGGACAGGTTTTCCGGGGTTACACGATATTCCGTTTCCACATAAAAACCGCACAGCCTCGAGGAGTCGCCCCGGGCGGGGAGTCCGTCCCGGCCTCCGCGGAAGGCCTCCGCACTGACCGAGGGGCAAGCAGAGAAACGAGACGAGCCGCCCCGCAGGGCCCGGCCCACCCCACCCCGCCTCCGGCCCGGCTCCGCGGCCGCCCGCCGCTTCCCCGGGGCGCTCCACAGCCTGTTGCTAAGAGACACCGGCGGCCTCACGGAGCGCTCGCCCCCGAGGCGGGAACGAGCGGCCTCCCCNCCCGTCCCAGACCCGGCCCCGCGGCGCGCCCGCCGCCATCTTCCGCTGCTGCTGCTGCCGCCGCCTCCCTCGCTCCCGGCGGCCGCAGCTGAGGCGGCCACCGCAGCCCACAGCGGGGCGGCGCCGAGCGCCAGTACCCCCACGCCCCTCGGCGGTGAGAGCGCATGCGCAGGCCGGGTACAGATGGGCGGTGCTCCGCTAGGCCACACCCCTTTCCCGCCGCGGACCGTTACTTTGGAGCAGGCGCAGTGTGCGGGTTGGTTGCCGCGCGGACTCGTGAGGGAGTGGCGCGCGCCTGCTTCCGCCGTCGCCTCAGGGCTCGGTGTGGGGCAGCGTCCGGTCGGGCAGTGCCGAGCCCTCGCAGGGAGGTTTCCGCGAACAGCGGCGTGTTGTTCTGACTGGAAAAAATCCCTCGAGGGAGTCTGTAATGGGGCCTAAAGGACAAGCTCATGGCGAGAGCCCAGCCTCTTACCCCCCAGTTGCGGCAGGCCCTGAGCGTGGAGGCGATTGCAGCTCCGGTAGATAGACCGCCCCCCGCTCGCCCCGAGGGACGGGAGTCCTCAGGCGGGCCCACAGCCCCTGTCACTCGCCTCTGAAGGGAAGGGCGCGGAGCTGCAGGCAGGACAGTGCAACCTCTCAGGTGAAGCATATGATAAGGTACCAAGGATCCGCCTGACTGACAGCGGTCAACACTTAAACCCCAAAGTGAGAGGTACTGGTCGGCAAAGTTTAAGGCGCTTTTTAGAGCGTTGAAAACATTCAGAGAAAAGCGTGATTCAGCTTGACAGCCGTGGGACGAGGGTTGCCAGGTAACAAAGCCTAGCCTTTCTGTAAGCTTTAAAGTCAGATTCTCAAAGTCTCCATAAAGGTGATTGGCAACAACTTCCTTGTACATTGGAGCAAATGATCCATCTTAAACATAATAGCTCTTTTGGCATCTATCCAGTTGAGAGCAAATTAAATGGCCCATTAAGCACTCAAATACTATGATAACTAATAGATTCAAGGACAGGGTAGTTTGTGATCTGCTCACTTTAAAAAAATAAATCAATTACTTTATTTAAAAATATAATTTGTGCTAATTTCTTGAAGATGTTCAGCCGGTCTGAGTAAAACGATAAGGGTCCTTGTATCTCAGAGACTCACAGATGCCTCAGATTTAACTGGAAGTAATGGTGCATAACATTAAAATCTCTGCTGACTGCAGCCAGTGTTGCTTTAATATCATGTAACTGGAGATGCATTGTAAAACTCAATTGTTTCCTAAGAAACATGTTGTAGGCATATTCAATAAATCCAAGTCCATAACTAATCCCCTTCCTTTTCAAATACACTTAGCACAATTTTCAGTCAGAAAGATACTCGGTTGCTTATTAATTTGAGGAAATCTGACACCAAATGGATTTCATTAGGAAGCGATAGGATTACAGAAAGCAGCATGTACTTGCATGTAAGCTTTCTTAGTTTTGTAATACCTCAGCTCCTACAGATCAAGCCTTACAACTGCTCCCTTAAAAATAAAAAAATATCAGTAGGCTGTATACCTGATAGTGTACAACTGCTACAACCTTCCAGTTAGACAGCTGGCATCTGGGGACAGATTGTCTCAGCTGTCCCCAGCCCCCAGGCGCACAGCAATGGACATAAACTGGAACACAGGAGTTCATTCTCAATATGAGGGAAACCTCATTCCTTTTGAGGGTGGCAGAGCACTGGGACAGGCTGCCAAGATAGGTTTGGAGTCTCCTTCCCTGGAAAGATTCAGAACCCACCTGGATACAATCCTGTGCAACCTGCTCAAGACAATCCAGCTTTAGTAGGGAGTTGGACTAGATGATCCCCAGAGGTACCCCCAACAATCTGATTTTTTCCCCTTCTCTCTCCTTCCATCCCCTTTATACATGCATTTTCTCATGTTGCTGCATTTCTTCTCCATCTTAGCCCCTGTCTATCCCAACCAAAACCACCTCAGCCAATACTGAAGGAAGGAGGCAAGGAGGGAAACGAAAATTAAAACCAACCCAGTTGTCCTGAGCTACCATGCCCGAGGACGACCTGAAATCCGAAATGGAAGTGTAAAACACCCACACATCCTTATTTCTTTTGCCCAGACTATACTGTTCCTTTTCCACACGCTCTCGCACATCAGAGCCGGCTGCTCATCTGTCACCTAGAAAAAAAGTGGACTCACAGTGTCACCTAGTGGCAGCAGAAAAATAAAAATCACTGTCTGGCGTAGCTTCCAGTAACACCGGTATTTCAACTCTTTTCCCATGGTCTTTCTAAAAAATTGCTGCCTCTGTGAAACGAAGATGAACCCAGACTTCAGACAAATTTTAATGTAAATAACCAAACTTTATTGGAGGTTTTGTAGTTAGCAGGACTGTCAAAGCAGAATATTTTACACCTCAAGTATAGTTAAGAGCTAATTCTCATGAGAATACAGTACAAATAAAAGCTAATATAAAAAGGTCATCCTTCTTCCACCGTTTAAAATTTCATTATTTGAAAAATACACGAAGTCAAGTTTAAAATTGTACTAAGCTTCAATGGTAGCAATCAGAAAATTTCACTGTTCAGATGGTTTTATTTCAGAGATTTTGCAATGCAGCATAATTTCACAGCCATGATGAAAAGATTTATGGCAATCTGATATAAGCAGGATTTCAGATTTGACAAAAGGCCTTAAAAATATCATCTGCAATTTTATATGAATGACAATGAACTCCAAGGAAAAAAACAAAACCCCAAAGCCCCGCATCAAATGCATATGAAATGCAGAAGTAATGCCCTACAGGCTACTGCAAAAGTGTTGACTTGTCCTCAAAGAGACCTGCAAGTCACCACAGGTTCTGGTTAAGCACTAAAATATATCCAGCAATGGGCACACCATTCCAGTTGCACAGAGAATCAACTGAAGACTCTTCTCTGTTTATCACAGGCAGCTTAGAAAAAGAAAAATCACATTGCACTCTGTTTAAGATGCTTTCATTGTTGGATTTTAAGCACAAACATATGTTTTTATTATTATTAATAAAAAATAATCCCAGTTGTGCCCTTCACATGGATTAAAGTGCCTTAAGTTACCATATTTAAAACAGGCCAGAAAGTCCCTTTGAAATTGGTCCCTAAGCACTGCAGTAGCATTTGTAGTGGTAAAAGTGGTTGTACTGCAGAAAGCCTGTTTCACACAGCCACTGTAGGTACAGTGAAATTCCAGGAGTTGTTAGTGAAATAATATTGAAGCTCAGAAAGGATAAGACAGGAGTACAGAACTGCTCTGTTCTCGTGCTGTGGACAGAGATTACCTGTTGAAGCTATCCCACAGCCAAATAGTTTTTTCCATGCACCTAAATATACGGTTTCCAGGCTTCCAGAGTATTCCTCTAGTTGAGATAGTTTGTACATAGGATTCCCTTAATGATGACGTGCAGTATAGCATCGCTTTCATGAAGGATAGCTGATTGTTAAAGCTAAAAACATCAATTTTAAAAGGCCCAGCACCTTGCAGCAAGTTTTCTCATAAAAAGCCAATTTATTCTTCATCATCATCATCTTCATAGTAACGATTCCTTTTGATCTGCTCTTCCACAGATAGATCCTCCATATCTTCACCCTCCCAGAAACCAACATCTTGGGATTTGCGATTCTGGTTCGGAGATGTTTCCTTAGCAGTCACAACATTGGCAAAGCTGGAATGTCTAGGAGAATTTGGTTCAAGGGATTCTTCATTTGGAAGTTCCTGCTCTTCCATAGTGTGGTCATCCTCATCTGTCTCTGCACTCAACTGGCCATTTTCTACAAAGTTATGGTCTACTGTTTTCACACCAGACAATGCCTGTTCTTCCTCTACATTTTTCTCTTCAGCATTCTGGATGTTCCTGTTCTCAACCTTCTTTTCCTTTTGCTTTTTCTCCACCACAACCTCTCTCTCCAGTTCCTCACTTCCTTTCAACGTGTCTCTCTCTGCCTTAGAAGGAGAAGACGAATTCTCTGTTTTGTGGCCTTTAACAGACACTGTTCTAAATGAGGCTGCTACTGTAAAGGGACGACTTCGCTCCTTCAGCGAGGAAGATCTTCTTAACTTTTTGAGATCCATATCCACATCCTCCAGCACATCTGGCTTGGAATTCTCTTCTTCTGGGGGCCATTTGGGTTTGAGTACTTTGATGCCCTCATCTAAGGCACTTCCTTGAATACTTTGGTCAGATGGAGGCGGCCAGGCAATCCTGAGCTTTTTTGTTTCCGCTGGTCTCTCTTCCCTTTCAGGCAAAGCTGAAGCTTTTGCTTCCATGCTTGCTGCCAGAACTCCTACTTTTGCAATTGGGGCATCCTCTACTCCTGGGCTCTGTGGACTCTCTGCTGCATTCACACCATGGACAGTTTTCTCTGGGGATTCTTCACATTCAGTTTTCCCTGCCCATAACTCCTTATGTTGTTTGTGTCCAAAGCCTTCATCATAATTACCTTTAGATTTAAAGAGCTGATTGAAGTGAGGCTTGCAGTAAATATTCCCACGCAGAGATGCATATGTCCCAAGGCTGTTCAGGAAGATATGAAATCAAATGTTAGCATTCTGTGCCTCAGGTGTATGTTTTAGTTATGTTAGTGAAGCAATTTGATTTCTGTCTTGGAACATGTTTAGAAAAGACAAGCTTACAGCTTTCAGAGTTTGCCTGGCCCTCTTTTCAAATGTCAATTTTTTGTTTGTTTGTTCAAAAATACCAACCAAAACCCAACCAAGTTGTAAAATTATATTTTTCCCCACATAAAATTTTGTTAATAGTTTAAAAAACAGGCTGCATCAAATGCAAAAGCCACTGTCAGATCTAGGACTGTATTACCATTGCTACTCTCCTCTCCAATTTGCTGGATTATGGTTGCCTTGAGCTCAGCTAAGCCTGAACAGCATCTTCCTCGGCTTCTGAAGAGGAAACCTGCACTTCCCAGACAGCAGCCAAATGGAGCAGCGCGTTTACCTGAGTTTACTGTTGCAATAGGAACAGCGGAAACAGCTGATGTGGAACACTTGTTGGTTGGCAAAGAGCCTTTCCATTGGGTACACGGTCTTCTGACACCCAACACAGGTTTCCTTCATTGGCAACTGAAACTTCTACGGGAAGAAGAGAAAACTTGTTATCTGGAAAATGAATCAACTGCTCAAGGACTTGGCTTGGGTTCATGCACAGAGTTCTCAGAAAAATTGCAGTGTTTGCTTTCTGCAACTCAACACTAATTATGGTAGAGCGGGTTCTGGTGGGCAATGAGTGAGGAAGAGACCATTGCCAGCCCACAGGATTGCTGGGGCTTGACAGCAAGCCAAGATTATTGCTCCAGTGAATTCCACAGCTGAAGCATCACAAGTTGAGCAATGGAAACAATGCTGAGAGGGAACAATGAAAATGCTAGAACTTAATCATAACCTCAACTGAGCTCGTTCCCAAAACAGCTAATCTATTCCTGCAACTCCAATTTTTCTTTATAGGAAAATGAGTAAGAAATTTTCAGGTAAATTACAGTTAGTATGAGACAAAAACCAAAAAGCATAGAAAAAGAGCTAAAATAACCTCAAAATAAAAGGTAAAGGATGGGAGGGGAAAGGAGTGGAATGGACTGCTCAGCAGTTTGAAATGATCCATTTTTGCCTAATGCTGAAATAGTTTCATCACAGATACAAGCAGCAAGAAACACTTCTGACTTAATTTGTAAGCAGTCCCAGTTCCAAAACAAAGAAACTATTCTCAGGTTTCAGGACACAGAGCCCTCAAAACTTGCTCGAGACTTAAAGTGAGCAGGGCTTTGAGGTTCAACAGCTAGAATTGTTTACATGCTCAAACAGTCATGCTCCTGAGAGTTTAGTGCAAGGGTAAGAGGAAATGCTAAGGAGTCAAGTGTCACTGCTGCACTGTATGGGAATAATTTCAGATTTTGTTTTCTGACAGCATCAAGGAAGCAAGTACATTGTCCATGAAAAAAGGTCACTTGATGCCATTCACTTCTTGGAATCTAAACTTGGCCAACAAGGAAGACACTTTAAAGGAAAAATTAAATAACTTGCAGGTGAAAAATTGGCAGTGATTGCAGCTACTTTAGCAGCAGGGTAAAAGCGTGTCTAGGCTCCATACCATGGGTCTGCATAGACACATTGATATCGTAGCATTTCTTTGACAAAGAATTACCTGCTAAAAACTTACTAAAAAGCTTTAAGGAAAAAATATGATGGCTAAAGAAAAACAGGAAGGTCACAGGAAGAGAATTACAGTGAATTATTTAAAACAGACTAGAAACAATGGTTAGGCAATGAAAGTTACAGTATGTATGGGACAGATTGCTGAAGACAGAGCCAGCTGAAGTCACTTTGTCATAACAATAAAGTTTTCTGCCAATATAATTCCAGTTTAATATGTATTTCAATTTTTAAGGCGTTGCTTGATGTTATAGTAGATTGAAGTTCTAATTACAATGACAGCTTGACCAACAAAAAAAAAATCAGAATTCCTTTTGGGAAAAAAAAATTCCACAATTTCTAGGTGCTGCCAAAACTGCTTATGAATTCTGAATTTTGAGTCATTAAATGAAATCTCAAAAAAAAAAAAAAAGAGTTTAGAGGCAAACAAAAACCTAATCATCCATGTTTGCCACAGGGAGCAAGGCAGCAATGGTTGGCTTGCCCATCAGAAAGTAACTCTCCCTTAAAGCTTAGTTTTGCAAGATGACCTCAGAGTGCTGGCATGTGCTCCTGCAATGCTCATCCCCATCCAAGAGGAACTTACTTGTATGACAGTGAGACCTATGTCTGATGGAGAGGTGTTTTGGGGTGTGAAGGGAAAGAAATTCCTTTCCAGGCATGCTACAAATAGGAGCTACAGGAGGAAGGTGAGGCCCAATAAATATTTAAAAAGCTTGAGAGAAAGCTGAGAGTTGAGCTCACATTAGGAGGGAAGCAGAAGGCAGGAGTAGAGGTTAGGAACCAAGAACAGGAAACAGAAGCTGGAAGAGACAAATAGGAACCTTACATGAATAAACAGCATCTGGGTTTCTATCTCAGCAGTGCAGCATCTAAAGCAGTAACAAGGTAGAGGACTAAAATGGTTCTAATTATATTAAAGAGATGGCACAGAGGACCAAGACACACAGCCTGGGTGTATCTTGTAAACTGTAACAGACTGAGATTACAAAAATGCTATAGGCAGCTCTAATTTTGCATACTGGCATTTATACTCCAGAACACAAGGAAGCCACATCTCACTGGTCTTCGTGAGGTCAGTGCTGTTCCTCTCCGAGATGGGGAAAACAACAAAAGCACAGTTGTTTCCTCAGGAGTGAGCCAGGAAGTCTGTGGCAGCCAAGGGACTAGGCATCCTAACTCCAGACAGCACATGTGACAAGCAAGCACAGTGTGATCAAAATGTTCAGCACTGGGGGGGGGTGTGTAATAAGATTAGCAAACACATTCCTATCCAAGAAGTTCTCCATCTGCTGTATCCTTTACAGGTCCCACTAAAGAAAATGTAGCATTAAGGACTTGCTATTCAGAATGCCAAACAATCTTTGTGGAGTCTCACCAGTGACCTTACCAGAAAGTTGCTACCAATTGCAGTTACTTTGGGAACAGTTGGAAGAGGAGGGTGGAAAGCCAAGTCCCAGCCTACTAAGGCTCTGAAGAGCAATAATCTGGACCTCATTGCCAGTCTGTAGGAGCACTGGCTTCACAAGAGGCATAGCCAAGCCCTGGTAGGACCTCCTACTCAACCCCCTTTTCTCACACTGAAAAGAAACCACCTCTGTCACAGGGGCACAGTGTTCTAACAGCAGCAGGACCCCTCCCACCAAGCAACTCAAACTGAGCCTTTGAAGACAACTGGCAGTTCTGAGATGCTTTCCCATCCTGCATTAAAGTTCCCTTGGGAACACAGCAGGATGAAGACAGATCAGATAGCGAGACAGCTACTGCCCAACCCTTTGCAACCCCATTGGTTGCATTAAGGCTATTCACTATTAAATAGAGAAGCTGGTTTAACTGCCACAAGTATTTGAGAATAAACAGGAGCCTTTACCTTCACTGCTTTTGGCAGAGATGCATCTGTGTGGCCAGCTGGTTTAGAACCAGAGGTTTGCTGCTTTGTGCTGACAGGTTTCTGGACTTCTGCCTCACTTTCCAGGCTTTGTCCAACTAGAGGAAAATATAATTACAATGACTTTAAAACCATCAGAAGCTTACACTCAAAAGACCAAACAGCAACTGTACCAGCTAAGGCCTGGCATGTTTTCTGTTGAACATCTGCTATTAAACCTTCAGATATAGATATTTAAACTGATCACTCTACTCTCTGATTGACCAGAGGAGTTAAGTTGCTACATAAAGGGAACTAATATACAGGGACCCAACACCTAACTGTAAGGAACTGTTCTTCATTTCTGCAAAGTGCTCGTGTGTGGGTCTGGATTTAGGTGTAAAGCTAAGGCAACTTGAGAATGAGCTTACATACTTACTGAATAGGAACTTGCCTATCTCTGAACACCACCAGAGACACTGGTAATTGTCCTGCATTAATAAGAACTTCAGCCTACTGACTGATGCAGTAGTTGCTGGAGCTTTAGTTCAAGCCCAAATGGTGAAGAAGCTATGCTTAAATGTTTCTGATCAGAGCAAACAAGAGTTACCAATGTCTCAGAACTACAACTGCAAATGAATTCCCAAACCTGAAAGAAATACTTACAAGGTCAAGCACAGCACAGATCTTTATTACAAGGCAGGTTTTTAATTGGGTAAATTCAGAATTTGACAGGCCTGATCTTAAGCAACCTATGCACACCCAAGTAGAGTCAGTGCCTTTCGTCAGCCTGGTGCTTACTCTTGCTGAGGCGGGAGGAGGAGTGCTTACCATTGCCATCCTCTAGAAGACCCGAGTGGGACGACAAGCTGTTCTCTCCTACAGAACCCTGCAAGAGAGTATTAGACTATGAACACTTCTGACCTCCTTATGTATGAATAATCATGGCCTGAATAATTCAAATGCAGCGTAACACTGTAAGCAGGTGAACAGGAAGACAATGGCCAAGCTGAGACACACATGAAGCTACTTTTAGTTTTTTAAAGGCATAGGGCAGAGTCCAGCTGACTGCCAAGAGCATCAGTCCTTTCTCAAGGTAGACATCCTCATAATTTACAGCTCTAGCAATATTCAGATCATCTGCCACAGTGTTCACACACACATTTTTGTATTCCCAAACATCTGCAGCTTCCAGAGTTTTATCTATTAGTCTTCAGAAACCCTTGTTGGTTTCACTGATGTACTTTCCAGGTTTTCTTACTTAGAAATCTCCTGACACACATTTACTGGAAATCTCATGGCTCCCTCCAACATTCAGGAAGACACTGCGTTTGAGGAAAAGAGGAAAGGGAAAAAAACCAACCAGGTAACTAAAAAAAATAATAATAAAAAAGATTTCACAGAACTAGAAGTCTGCTGTTCCCAGGTTGGGACAAACACGCCTGGACCCATACTGCTCATCCTCCTTCAGAAACAGATCATACTGAAAACAAAAAGCCTTTTAGAACAGCTGGATATAAACCAGTTTCAGATACTAAACTTGTTACAGATAAAGCTCTCAATGTATATTTCTTTATTAAACTTGGCACTATTGCTATTAAGTCAAATAGTTGTTAAGTAGCTACACTCAAACTAAAGTACTGTAACAAGATTAACTGCAAATCATCTGTAATTCACTTTAATGACTGAAAGGTCCATTGCAAGCAACTGAAGTTTCCAAATTATTGAGGCAATCAGGAAGCCAGTTATATATATATTAACATACTCTGGTCTACTGAAAAGACCAACAATACTAGTATACTAAGTGTATCAGTACATTCTGTGGCTGTTAAGAGTCTCACACAGGTCTGGTTACTAAACCTTTCTCAGATTCAGTGTGAAAAATGACAGATAGCGAGTTTTTTTGTTTCCTTTCTGCCAGAGGATTCCTGTTTCTGACATTTGCTACTCAGGGTTTTAATTAGGCTTATTTCCAAAGTTCATCATGTAATTTCAAAAGGACAATCCTGGCTCTCAAACAATGTTCTATTCAGGTTCTTTATTGCACCTGGACACCTCAACAAGTAACTTCCCAGTTACAGCCAAACAAGAAATTTTATTCCCATCTCCCATTCAACAACAGGGACGTATTCTGATTTAACAGGTGTTCTTTTAATTAACTCACCTTTTAGCAAAAAGCAGCCCTCACCAGTTGAACATGAAGCTGTTCAGCTGTCAGTGAGCAACAGCTGAAAGCAACAATTTGGCCCCTTGCCCGAGGCAGGCTGGAAAGCTCTAAAAGCCCTCCTGGCATTAGGCAGCCACGTGTTCCGAATGGCTGGAATACACAGTACCCCAATTATTATTCCACTACTTTTATCCCGTCTGCTGTCCCCAGTTTAGTACACAAATGCTTGATCATTTACAATTCAGTCACAATTTACAGCTGAAGCACAAAACTAGGAACAACCCCAAACTGGCATTTGCAGTTACCTTAACCAAGATTTAGCCACTAAATTCAGAAGAAACTGTCACAAATTCCTTTTGCTTGCATCATACAACACTTCTTATGTTGTTGGGGGTTTTTTTCTGGTGTGGTTTCTTTTTTGTTTAAAAAGCCCACACAAATAAAACAAAGACTTAGCTGTGAATAATCTTTTTGCTGTTAAAGAGCATGACAAAAGTTTAGGTGACTTCATAAAAAATACTGTCAGAGAAAAAAAAAACCACAGCAGAACAAAAAACCCCCATGAAACCATCAGAGGTTTCAGCCTCACTCAGCTGCTGAAGCCATCACAAAAAAACTTAAGTACAATACTGAAAGATTCTGGTACACTACAGGCCTGTCATCACTGAGAAGACAGGGGAGCTCTCCAAGAAAACTTAAAACTTGTCTCTAGATATCCTCTATAACAGCTTCAAGTCTTTCACAGAAACTTGTTAGCTCATAATTCAGACACAGTAATTGTGCAGCTTGTAAATAATCTGTATGAACTGCTCATACCCAACTGCTAGATTGCATGTGGAACAAGCCTATGAACTGTGCTTCAGCTAGTTCCACTTCCAGTGAGTCCTTGATCCTCACCAGCATGAGCATCTTACCTTCTCTCCATCCTGATAGGAACTGGAGTCCTCAAGATTGGGTGGCATATTCTCCTTCTGCTCAGATTTGTAATTCTTGAGTTCACTTTCACTGGCTTGAATCTCATTCTACAGAATAAAGCACTTGAAAGTTGACAGGTTCTTTTTCCCTATGAAAGCAATAGCTTTCTATTTTTTCAATTGTTTTGTTTTTAAACTGTTTTCCTAGTACATACAGTGATGACTAAAGGAAGGAACATAAAATAATCTATATAAACTTTGTAAGTGACACATGCTAATGAAGAAAAACAAAGAGGCTGCAGAATTTTACTATGCTCTATGGAGGTAACAGCATTTTTCTAAACAATCTCTTCTCTGTATTTCCAAATTCCCGCTTAAAATCAAGTTTTCTTATTTCCCCATCAATCCACATCTTCCTTTTCCATAAATGTTAAATTTTAATTTGAAATTGCAAGTACTATTTAACACACTAGTAGAAAAATACAGTCTGACATAAAAGCAAATCCTACCTTTGGTAGTTAAAAAACCTAATTTTGTTACTTACTGACATTTTTCTTTTGACTTGTAAAAGATTCTCACAAAAGAGTCTTTCAGGACTTAAAAAAAAAAATCCTGTTAAACCTCGTGTTTCTCTCATTGCCACAGGGTACAAGATAATTGGAGAAAGACTCGTGCCTTTCACGGGGCATCTTCTCTGTAAGATGAGGGAGAAACGGCTAAAAGCTCCCACCAGCACCCTACTGGATTTGGTACACGAGCCCGCACAAACCCAACCCCGGCTAACAGGTACCTGACTCAATGTTCGAATGTCAACGTATGGATCTCTAACGTATAGATCACCACCTCGCTTTCCCGCATCACTCGCGGTGCTGTTGAAACGGCTGCTTCTCACCCTTACTCTAACCAACTGTCAAAGTGTCTATCACTTTTAATCCAGTTCTAATTACACCACAATGCCCTCTAAATAGCTGCTCCCAAGAGAGATTACGGGTTTCCTTTGTAGCACAGATGTGACACATTTTAAGAGAGGGGAAGTACAACCACCACACTACCATATCAAAAGAGCCCTATTTGCTTTGTCAGCAGGAAAGGAGCACATCCACCAGTTATGGCTGCTACTGGAACACACCAGTGCTGCACACTGGCCTCAGAAACCGTTGTTTGCTCCTTTTATATGCTGCCCTGGTCCATGTGCCAAGCCAAAATCAAAAAAGATTCTGCCAAATGGGACATCCCAGGAGCATCGGGCTGGACTGACACTCAAACCAGGAGCACTGGGAATTTGCAAACAAGCGACATCTATGGTAAATCTCTTGCCATTAGGGCATAATTTAGTGGCTCAGCTTCCATTCAGAGCCACAAACTGGAAGAGGCAATCTAGCAAACTGAATCCAGGGGAGAAACAGGATGCAGAAATCAGCAATTAGCAGTTAATCAGATTTGTTGCGCTGGCTGCAATTACTTTCCATTCATGCAGTGAAGTTTACTCGACTTTCCTTCCAAAGGTTGGAAAATTAGACCCACACTGCACATGAAATTCAGAAACCATTTCGGATGGGTAAGGCCTTTTGCCTCTCTACAAAGACACTAAACATGCACCATTCCAAGCTCAGGATCAATAGTTTCAGCTTTTATTTACACTGCAAGTTTTCTAACTTAAAACAGGCTAGTCTCTTAAAATATATTACTCTGGCTAATGAAAGAAATACTTAAGTAGTAAAAGTTCCCATCACTGAACAAAAGAATCAGACAGTTGCAGCAAACATACTTAAACATTTTTGAATAAAAGCTCAGATTCTTGCTATCTTTTCAGCTGCAGTACTTTACCACAATTCATTAATTGTTCACTTCCTCATCAAATATCTGCAAAAGTGGCATGAGTTCATTCACTGCAAGGGTCTAATTAGTTTCAGATAATGGGTGAGAAGATTTGAATGGAGATAAAAAAATCCCAAACAAAAATAAAAGAAAGGAAAACTGACTGAGATTCTAATGCTACAAGCCTAGAAAAGCAGGTTCTACACACCACAAGTCACCTCATCCGTGCCTCAGTTTCCCCTAGCTTATAGCTATCGTGCAATACAGGTTTAGTTTGGTAAAAAAATACAAAAACAAAACAAACAAAAAAAACCCCAACCCATGCAAAACACAAATATGCAGACAGCTATAGACATGCAGAAAAAGAAAATCAGGAGGACATCAGTTAGGGTGCCAGCAATTAATCCTTGGATATCTTTCAAGATTACTCCAGGAAGATGCAAATACTTAAAAGTCTTCCTGGAGTAGAAATTACTCCTATGGACACAAAATTATTTTCAAAAGATAGTACCATCTTAAAAAAAAACTGGTTTCCATAAGATCTGCTTCCCAGTCTCAGGTTGAAAATTACAAAAATTCTCAAGCCAAAGAAGAAACTTACCATAGGAATGAGCCCTGGGGCACCGCTCTGCCTGGACACTGCTGCCTGATACTTCGCCAGCCGATCCTTTATTGAAGTCTCGGTTAAGCGAGGCATTTCCAGGCTTTTCCTGGTCTCTGCCTTATCTGGGCTGAGTGCTGGACTAGTATCTATAAGGTACCCTAGAAAAAGAAGCACATAAATAAAGGGTAACTTTCAGGAACATCAGTAGACCTGTCTACAGGAAGATTTACAAATCCCAGCTCTTCATCACTCTCAGGACCACAGAAATTCTTCAAAGCTTTATGGTCCAAGTCTCATAATGAATCAAGTTGGTTGCAGAACTGGCATATTCACCAGATGCAGAGTCCAGCCAGTGCTCTCAGAAGTGAGAAGAGCACAATGAAGATTGTTTTGCTGTTATTGTCAAATGAAAGCAGGTGCTACAGTGCCTGAATGGAAATATACATTATTCCCATAGTGAAAAAGTTCTGAGTCTTTTGGGGAAAACATTGGAAGTGAGGAAGGAAGTCTCACCTGCCACTTCCACCTTCTCCATGAAAATAATTTATCCCATTGACATGGGATAAAGATGAAGATCTCAAGCACAAGTATAGTGTGAAATAATTCAGCTTAGTCTCACATGATCCTTTGAAGCATTCTGCTTTTAGCTCAAGAGGAAAGAAACCTTTGGGAGCTTAAATCTTTACATAGGTGCACTTCTGACTCTCAGAACTATGGCCCATTACTTGACATCCATCTTCCATTTTTGCTGTCATATATTAGCCAAATAGATAGCAAAGCAGGCACAGGAGCTGACTTTTTAAGCCTAATGTCCTTGTATAATGGTCAGTTCTTCAGTAAGAGCTTAACTTTTTAATAAAGAATGATTTTTAAAGTGGCCTTTCACTAGCTAGCACCTTTAAATGATTAAAAAGTTGTATGAATCATTAAGGTGTCTCAGAGGCAATAAACAAACACAAGTAGTTCTTGCCATTCTCTGCAGTATTGCTCAAATAAGGCACAACCTGCATTACAAACAGTAAGATCTAATATTAGCCATGGGCTGAAAACACACAAGACTCTAGAAAAGACTTTCCAAACATGAAAAGTAGGTAATTTTTCTCAAGTCATAATCCTGGCTGTAGTTACCTGTGTCTGGACAAGGTAGCAGTGCTGAGAATTAAAGCAAGACAGAAGAAAGTGTTTTGTCTTGTCTGTTCACTACTTTCTAAAGCAGCCTGACTGTGAGGAGTAGTTCTAGGATTGTACTAGACTTAAGACACAGGGGAAAAAATGAGTTCCATTCCTCCACTTGCTTGTTATCCCCTGGTGCCTCTTTCTCTTGTGCTCATGGGTCTAATGGTTTAAAACTCACAGCAAGGCTTAATTAATCAAGTACAATGCTTGTGTGGACTTCACAGATGGAAGATGGCTGCATTTCCTTGCATTTCTGAAATGCAAAAGTCATTTCTTTTGTATTTTTATAAAGTAGTTTTATTTCATAAACTAAAACAAACCAAAACACAAACCACGAGGTTTACTGACCTGATGTACTATGGCTCTTCTCTCCTTGGCCAGCATCAAAGTCCTCTGAAGAGAGGCTGTTTTCAGAAATCCTCCTACCGACTGCTGTCTTCCTCTGGTCTCTAGGGACCTGTTAGACACCAAACCCACCTATCAGCTGCCTGGACAAACAAGGATTGTTGCGTGTAATCCTTTAAGATGCACAGGTGTCACTTGCAAATCTGCTTTACTGGAATAAACAAGTCTAGCAGGTGACATCTTATTTAACCAACATAAAGTTTGATCACAGAATACCTGACCCTCTGTCACCTGGAAAGCACTTTCTTGAAGAGGTCAGTAGTGGCCCTTTGACTAGTTACATTTGAAAAGTCAGAGAACCACTGAGATCAAACTTTTAAGCACTAACCATGCAAATACAAAACTCCAGTCTAGATTTTTTGCATTTCATACAATTTCTTTTGAAGTTAATGTTCAAGGTCATTTTATGAAGGTTTAGAATCAGAAACGAGTGAGCTACCAAAATTTGCATTTCAGCAACAGAAAGAAGAGTAAGTACTGTTGTAATAAATTATCTAAAGTTACTTGGTTTTATTTGTATAGTTCTTGCATTTGGCACCAAATAATTCCCTAATTAGGCCTGATAAGGCTGAAGCTTAAGCAGAAGAGTGCTAGAGATAAATATTCTCAGATATCCAGGATAATCACCACCATCAGCAAGGCTGCAGCGCTGGACAGGGTGTTTGCAGCACTACCACACAGATGCTCTGGCTGGCTCATTCAGATTTGATACTTCTTTGTTGATACCAACTCCCAAAACCCCTAATGTTCAATTAAAAAAAAAATACTGAAAATGCATATCTGCAGCTCATGAAGTGCTGAGTTTTGTTTCATCAATACAGGACATTTTTATAGGATAGTCAACCTATAAAATACCAGAAGGTGATGGATCTGTGTTCCCTCCCTTGGAAGAGTTAAATTGCAGAGCCAGTGGGAAATTACCATTCAGACTAACCTAGGGAAAAAGGCAGATTTGGCAAGATGCTCCAACCACACATTCCTCCCACCCCCAACTTTCAAGAAGTTTCTTATTTGCTACTCACCAAACTGAAGGAAATTCCAAAGTTTAATTTTAACAGAATTGTGCTGTAAGATAATAGCTGTGAAGAATCAGGCTGCTTTGGCATACAAAACAGCAACTTTACCAGGAAAGGAGAACGCAGCTGGGAAACCTCTTTTTCCATTAGTATGGGAAATATTTTCTATTTCTGTGGTTTAAGACTTTGGTAGCTTTTCTTACTGGAAAAGAGCTTAGCTATGACAAGCCTTTTCCTTCCACTGAGTGTGTTGATAGTTTCAGTTTGGGAGTGTCTGCACACTTGTAAGGACTTGCAGATTTCTCATTCTGTGTAAACTATCCTTAGATGATTCTTACTCAGCCTGTGTCCACTTCAACATCACCTTGAGCCCACAAGCCTGAAGCTCTTACAACTTACAAATTTGTCATTCAAAGGGTCTAGCTTGAGTAACACACAAAGATTAGAGGCAGAATGTGTTTGAAGACAATGTCCTTTGAGAATGCAAAAGAGAAAACAGGTTTATTAGCCCACCTGAAAACCCTGACTATTAATGCTGCCATGTTTTAGGTGTGTTTTGGTTGCCATTTGTTGGTCTTTAGTTTGTAGTTTGTGGGTTTTTTTGTAGATGGGGCAAGGATGCTAATAACAAGGCACCACATGCATTTTCTCACACACAGCTGAAGTGACAAAGCCATAAACAACAAAAGTTTGCAATATATTTGCATGGGAGTTTTAACTGGTTTTAACAGGGTGCATATGGCAACTTTTACTTCTAGGGAACAAAGGTCTTAATTCAAGTAATTTAGATCTGGTATCTGGGATTCCAGCTTCACTGATGGAAACCATCAGCACTTTCCAGGAGAAAGCAGTTAGAAATGAAGATTGGAAAGTTGTTTGAGTTGTATCTTCTCATTCTTCTTTGTTTCAGAATCTTACTTCAATTTATTTTCACTGTAGTCTTTCTTCAGTAAGATCATGCTGAAATGCCCTCATGTTAAGACAAAGAAGTCTCAATTATCACTTAAATTAATAATTAAACCTCTAAATAAAAGTTGGCAAAGGGCCAGCATGTCAATTATGACAAGTGTTCAGTCAGCTACTGCCCACAGCAATTCTGGATCAGAGTCCAGCACCTCATCTGAAGCATACATTAAACAAAGCTTTTCTTCCAAGCAATGACCTACTCATATTTTTATCAGCAGCAAATATTCAATATTCATCAGAATCAGACTCTTCTGATGGACTCTGTGGGGCCTTCGTGAGGGCTGATGAGCTCATTTGCTAAAAGGTTTCCCCATTGTTCCACCTTGCTGTGGAACCCACTGCAGCAGAAGTTCAAGTCAAAGGCAGCCACCTCATGACCAACTAAAACACACCAGGTTGGCGAGTGCTCCATCAGCTGTATGGCCTCCAGTCCTGTCAGCTCCTCTCCTCCTGTCCTCTGCCATCTCCAACATCTACATGCATCACAACTTCACAGTAAGTTGTATAATATTAGTCTAGGTCTTGAGAGCAAAAATCCAAAACACAAAAATGCAAAAGCCTTAGTTAGAGTTCAGAGACAGTTCTGTACTTTTTTAGTACTAAATTAAATAAGTGTATATATATATATAAAGCCACTGTTGTATAAATTTTTGTTTCAACAGTTCCATATCATCAGTGTGGGGGGATGGGTGGGAAGGAGTAGAGTAATAGGAAAAAATAGTTTAACAAAAGGAAGATGAGGTACTTTCCCCATTAACAATCAATAGACTAATCAACTGGAAGTTAGTACAGTGATTCCTGCTCCTGGAAGTTTACACCTTTTGGATGGAGTCATCCTTGACTCCTCACCTTATGCATATGCCACACTATTCCCTTTATGGCCCTGGCTGGGCCAGAATTCCCATGCCACAGCTTCTGCTACTTGCAAAATAAAATATTCCCCGTGTCTGGAAAGCCCTGAAGTCCTAAGACGAGAGAGATGAGTGTGCACAGGTACCACAGACTTAACATCATTTCACCTGGGGCATAAAGAGTTATTGGGCAAAAGACCAAATAAAGTTCACACCTATTTCATTATATACTTACTGTGTCAAACATGACCCTGCTCATACAGTTACCTACATGAGACAATAAGTTTTTGCCTTAAAGGAGAAACACAAACTAACTTGAAGCCAACTAAGTATTGCAGATCTGCTTGCTCTTTTTCTCTTCTTTGTGTAAGCTACCACCTGCAGAAAGAATTCTTTGAAATTTAGAAAAAGACTTGATAATCAGTCTTTGCTTAGTGCTGGACCAATCTAGACTGGCATGCCTGCCTCTAATGCAATTACAGCATTTTTTTTCTGTGAAGATGCAATAAAAAACAAGTCTGCCTTACATTTAAATTGCAGAAGACTGAGCAAGACCTGAACGAATAAACCAGGAGGTTTTGCTTATAACCCTGAAAATGAGGTTTGTTTAGAGAGGGTGATTGAGTCAGGAAATCCAGGCTCTAATCTGGATTCTTGTCCCAGCCTTGCCCAGCAACCAAGCCTGCCATGAAGTTCCAGCCATGCTGCTACTTAGTTGATACAGATGTTTTGTGTCAGCAAAGCTCTGACTGTGCTTATACCTTAAGACTGAAGTAAATACCCAGGAAAGCTGCTATCTCTCATCTGCAGCCTTGCTTGCACTTACAACAGTGATTTATCAGAGGACAGAGATCAGGAAAAGTGGAAGTGGAAGAGGCAAGTGTGCAGCTCACCACACTCACATCGCTGCTGTGGCTGCTTCCTACCTTAGTGAAAAGGTCTGGGTCTCCATAGCCTCTAACTGTCCTCATTGTATGTGACTGCATGACATCATCCTCCAGTCTTCAGAAAAATTCCCAGAACCAGAAATCTTACAATAGTGCTTTCTAATTAAAGGCACCTCCTCCTCCCCCCAGACACTTAAACTTTAGAGCATTTCCTGCCTTTTCCCTTCTAAAATGAAGAAGGATCAAGACACACTTGTTAAAGATAACCTTCACCTGAACAGTTTCATACCTACTGTGTGGCATTTACTGCATTCAGTTGATTTTCAACAATGTTTGAATTACTAAACTTGGTAGAAACATCAGTTCCAGATTCAGTCAGTTCTAAACCACTTTATTCCCCAGGCTAAGATAAAGTTACATGAAGCCCATCTGCAAAACGGTACTTTCCTGTGGAATCCCGACTGAGTAATCCTACAGCAAGAGTTCAGAGGAGCACTATCAGATCACCCCGCCCTTCCAATGGATGCGATAATACAGGCAGCTCTTACATAATGACAAAGACTACAAAAATCTAACTTGGGAAATTACTACATACAGACCTAAAACGCACAGATGCTCCTCTGAAAAATTTAAATTTTTACATATTTAAACAGCTTTTGTTCAAAATTTGTTTTACTCAATATTTCAAGAAAACCACCCACAGCAGAACAAAGCCAGAAGTATAGGAAACTATGAGAAAACTGGAAAATCCACGAGCATCAAGGCCTCAAGACTATGTTGCAAGTCACTAGCATATGCAACTCATTTTCTAGTTAAGCAATTCTCCCTGGGGACACACAGTCTGCAGTCCACACGCAGGATCAGATTTCATGAGCAGTTGTAGGAAAATGCAAGCCCTGTGCATTTGCAAGTCAAAACTAGTGAAGGCAAGAGCTTGTCTCGCTATCTCGACTTATTTTTTCCTGCAAGGATTCTCCCCCTCCTCCTCCCGATAAGGAACATTTGTTGAGATACAAAGATGAGAGAACAGCAAAGTAAAGATGGGAGTATTTCATAGGACTTGCATCTACATGCGACTCACACGCAGATAGGTATATAAAAAAACCAACCTCTCTTCACTCTGGCAGAATTTCCATCTCAGCTGCAGCCACCCGAGATTGTTGAGCTCACTTCAAACAGTTACTTTTTTTCTTATATACACAAATATATAGGAGGGTGGGTTGTTTGTGGGTTTTGTTGGTTTTTTTGGGGGGTTGGGTTTTTTGAGGTTTGGGTTTTTTCGGGGTTTTGGGGGTGTTTGTGTGTTGGGTTTTTTTTTACATAATTCATTTTTACATAATTCACTATATTCTTAAAATATCAACAATCCCGGTTTGCCTTAAAAATAATTATTAATTCCACACTCTGTTAGACTGTATCCCTTCCACAAAGAAATTCTTTTTGCATCTCCAATGAGCAAACACAAACAGCCCAATAACTCTGCACGTATTTGTCTAGCTCGAACACGTTATTAACACCAGCCACGTTATGTTTCAACTAAAACAATGACCGCAGAGTCAAGAGTTCAGAGCCGCTCCCTCCGCGAACTTTTCCTGATGCCCCAGAGGCAGCGGAGTTTTAGTTTCTCCCAAGATTTGAAGGGACAGATCCTTACCTTGGTCTGGGTCGCTTCGCCCTTTTCAAACATCATCTTGAGTTTGTTCAGCGGAACGCTGTACTTCTCGATCCTCCCCGAAGAGTCTGGGCTCTCACTGGCTTCAGGCTTTGCCGCTTCTCTGGACTCTCTCAGACAGTTTTCCATCTTACCACCCTCCGGTGAGTGGCTTTTAAACTTTGTGCTGGCACCAGCAGGACACTGCAGCTGGCCAGGGGTGCTGGAAGGGACCTGGGGGTCAGCTACAGCCCCAGCCCCGGCGCTTTCCTCCGCTTCTGGGGAAGGAGAGAGGCTGCTCCCGGCTTCAAGCCCAGCGCTGGCGACCTTGTGCCCAACCTCAGCACAGCTGCTTCGCTGCGTTTCCTTCCGAGGCTCCGCTCCCAGCGCTGGATTCTCCCACTTCTTCTTCAACACGCTCAGATTCCCCCTTTTAAAATGAGGGGGAAGATTTTCTGTGTTCTACAGAGAACGAGAAGTTATTTCCAGTTGTGTGCCTGATGAAGCATTAACGCGTTTCCTTTCTCCGCGAAAGGAAGTTAAAGGCTCAGCACTGAGCTCAGCTCTGCTCTTTCAGACAGCTGTGAATAGTTAGAGCTGTGCACATGGAGAAAGCATCCAGGATAGGAAGGGAAGGAGGGGGGAGAAAAGTCAGGAGCTAAGCAGGAAGTGAGCAAACAGGATGGCCTTATAAGGAAAAAGGGAGTCAGGCTCTAATGGGTTAAATGACACACAAAAGGCTCGAATCCACAAATGAAGGGAACCCAAATCCAAGCAACAAGCGTCCCTACTCCTAGAACGAGCTCACAATAGCCAAGGCTGCCACAGGGGAGATGGGTGGTGTGCCAATCGCTGTGATATCTTCAGCTGGTTCAAGAAGCCAGCGAGTAGCACACCTTCCAAAAAGCTGCACCTCAGCTTGCAGAAAACGAAACGTTTAGGAGCTTTGTGCTTCTCCCAGGAGTTAACAGTAACATTTTAGTTACAGGAGATGTGTCTTCAGCACTTTATACCAGGCTCAGGCTAAGCACTGGCACCAAATGTCTTCTTTCCTCCCTTTTATAAATACCAAGTTGAATTTTTTCTTCTATTTCTTCAATGAAAGCTTTCAGCAGGAAACATGTACAGAAGTCACAACTGCGAGTTAGATGACAATGCACAGAGCAGTAGTAGCCCCTGTAGTTTAGCTTACAGGTCGTTACCTCCCACCACAGTAACAAACAAGCTCGTGTTTAATTCATTCAGATCTAGTACCTGCCACCTCTGCATTTTGCTGTCATTCCCTTATAGAGACCACTATGTATCAAACTCATTGCAAGTGGAACAGGTCTGCAAGGCTTACGGGAATTAAACGGGATTAGCAGCTATATTAGGATTTAAGTCTTTCACCCTATTACTCTTCTGGTCACATTTTGAACACTGCTTTGCAAATTAACTTGAATCCACCTAGACTTCAAAAAAAGATCAGCTTGCTTGTTGACTGTGTTTAAAAGAAAGTACTAAAGTTAGTAAATGTTGTAATGCCACACAAGTACTGAAAATTGTGCAGAAGGTTTCCAGAGGAACACCTCTGGATGTGATGCCTATGGAGTCCTGGAATACTTGTAACACCAATCATTCTTCCTTGGGACTTGCTTGCTCCCACACCACATGAGCCATAAAGGAAATTTAAGACTGAAGGATAATTTTCAGAAAGCTTATTTTATCATACCTAGATCCCAAACAGAAAGACTCCACAAGCATTACAGAGACCAAGGCAGCATGGTCTAACAATTTACCTATGTATT
The DNA here is from genome assembly GCA_013399135.1 of Heliornis fulica. Taxonomy (NCBI): domain Eukaryota; kingdom Metazoa; phylum Chordata; class Aves; order Gruiformes; family Heliornithidae; genus Heliornis; species Heliornis fulica. The sequence continues at coordinate 98,536 of VXBZ01008505.1, forward strand.
CTGAAATTATTGCTGGTCTTCTTAAATAAACTGAGGACATGCTTATACAAAGACCTGCAATCTCAGTGCCTGGTATTTTAGCCAGGTCCCCTGACCCCAGACCAGTAAGTGCAGTGGAGTTTCCAGGAGGGAATGTGAGGCTGTAACAGAGCCAAAAAAGGATGGCTCTCCCTCATCCAGGGGCTTTTTGAACCCTGTAATCCACTTCAGAGAAGTTCCCCTTAATGGATTAATTCTCCAACTATCAAAGATATACATATATATTAGATTTCAGAGATGCTGGCAGCTTTCTTTTAAGCAGACTTTTAAACCTAGTTGAGAAAGGAAGAGGTAACACACAACAGCCTACAGCTACGAACAAAGGTGGATATTCATGTGTTGTGGTTAACTCATTTTGCCTTCTGCTTGGGAGCCAACTGGTGATTCAACATATAGCTTTGGGCAAGTCACCTAATTTCTTTCTTTTCATTCACCCTAGGAGAGGGCAGGGGGAATGAGTCAAAAGCAAACACTATGTCTAAGCCAAGTTTTCTATAGGAGACATGGCAGCAACTTTGATATTCCAAAGATCATCTGTCACAGAAACATTGCACATAGGTGATCCATTCTGATTGCAAGCTGTTGCTTATTGCCTAGGAAACAAATACTTACACTTCTTTTTTTCTCAGCAGTGGCTTCTTCAGCTGCTTTCTGATATCTTTGAGAAAAAGAGAGAAGAAAAAAACCCACAGTTTTTAAACAAAACACTTTTAAGATAGCTATGATTTCTTTCTCCCCCCTCGACAAGGATTCTGTGCACTTCCCAGACCTATCAAACCAAACCAGAGGAAAAAAAATAGTAGAAAATAGTAGAAAAAAGTAGAACAATGCAAATAGATAGAAATATTTTAAGTCATCCTGCTTACAGTAATAACACACATTAATATTTTTCATTACCTAAGCACTCTGATTCTCAAATATAGAGCGTTTACCTTGGAAGAGCTGTATTGTTTCTGCCACCCAGCTGTCTGCCGTGCCCCCTTGCAGGAATAACTCAGCTATTTATGCAGCAGCTGCTGAACTGTAACTAATTACAGCTTGGCATACGCAGAAAATCTACATAAGTGCCAGTTTATTCTACTATGCTGGATTGTAAACTGCACCAATTCAGCAGTTGCTTCCCGAGCAGCTGAACCATCCCAGCAATGGGAACAGTAATCACAGCCCTCTGAAGATAAGCCACCTTGGATCATGAATCAAAGTCATTTAAGAAGCTATAGAAAACTCCCAGCAATCTGCACACCACTCTGCTGGGTGTAAGTACCTCCACACGAGGAACACACACCCCACGCTGATCACTGTGCCGCGCAAGATGATTGCACTTTGCTTTCAAAACGCACTAATTAGTCGGATGTGATGAATTTCAGCATTTGTTAAGTAAAGCTCTGCTTTTCAAGGAGAAGAAATGTCATACAATGTCTGCTCAGGCAAACAATGTCATTGGGTGGGGTTTTTTTTGTACATAGAATTCTAGTTTTGATACAACTGTGAATATATTACAGGCACTAAATGAGACATTAACATCATAATAGTCATCATCTTCAGACTTTAAATAATTGCTGGTATCAGACCAACAACTAATGTTGGCAACATTAGTTGCCAACTAACAGGCAAGGTTCTTTCTAAGAAACAAAGGATTACATGCCACTATTACAGATTCTTCTCTTTACAACTGATTTTTTCCACTGCTGTGTGCTCCTATGTAGATTTCTCTGCTTGTTACACTAGACAAATTGTACCTTTACTTACTTCTGCTTTACAAGCTGCATTTACTGTACTGACTGAAAGCTGCTGAAGGAGTGTAGCTGGCCCTCTTTAACCAATGCAAACATATTAACCTGTGTCTACTATAAAGGTTCCAAAATTTGAGTGAGACATGCTGAGAATGTAAGTTTATGGAAGAAGAGAGATCAATACTGGAAGAAACAACCCACAGTGGAAAACAAACAAGGGTTGAAGAGCCCCAGAGAGCTCTCTAAGTTAGCCCAACACAGCACACTGTTTAAATCTCTGCTGGTGCAAATTTGCATGTCTTTGACTTGACCAAACTGATAATCTAAGAAGTATAAGGATTTTTTTTCCACATACAATTAGTTAAGTAACAGCAATTTAGAAAAATTATGCTCCTCACTGTATTGGTGTTGTCGAAACCAGTAAGTAGGACTGTATTTTTCCAAGGAACTGACACTTCTAATGTAGAAGGACCCTACTTGATTAAGGAATAGCAGTTTGGATTACTTGCAGTAAGCCCTTTTCAAAGGATTACCAACATTTAGCAAGATGACCAGGTTCTGTAATCAAGCTTCAATGAGTGATAAATTACCTTAACAAGAGTGGTCAAAGTGAGCAGCTTCTCCCTAGGACAGAGTACTTAAAGAGCCATGTTTGTGTAAAGTCCACATGGCAATTATCCTTTCTCTATAGACTCCATAAAATTTCTCCCACACTTGAGATTGAAATATAAGATTTTCCAGATAACATACATAGGCTATCACCACTCAGCTTTCTCAGTGTACAAAATATTACTTAATGACTTGATTGTAACCCATTCTCCATCTCTCAGAACAAATACTCATTTCTACACACGTTTTGGGAGGTATCTGGAAGGGGACCTTTGGGAAGAGCCTAGCTACCGTGACATTCTCTGACAGAACTATTAGAGGCTTAAAACAGTTGATGGAATTACCATTTCTAACTGGTCTCCAATTAACTGATAAAGAACTGCTACTTTTGATAGTACCAGGCAGGAAATGCCACGTTAACAGAGAAACCTATGCAATTCACGCTTAAGAATTGAAAGACTTTCCAGTGAAGGAAAATCCTAATTGCAATAGTCACCTACATACCAATACAAAAACAAACTGCAATTTGCAAAAGGTTCTACTTTATTTTCTGCCAGCAGAAAGGAGCTATTATAATCTGACCGCTGAAACAGTATGTCAGCAGCTACAAAAACTTGTAGTTGCCCAGCACATATTAAACCAGAAACTTTAACCTACAGAACATTATTATTTGTAAGAAGTAAAGCAACCATCAGTGAAGCAGTCATTGTTGAGTTTACCAGCTGCCAACATACATGCACAGCTTGTGTTCAGCAGCACTTACTTGGAGAACCTCTCTGCAAGAGCTGATGACTTATTCTTGTTGACTAGAGAAAGCTCTTTCGCTGTGATTTTCAATGACTGTGAAGTCCATTGTCTTCTATTAAATGGGGAAGGCTCCATTTTATCACCACAAGTACCTGCTCAGGAAGAAAGTATGGTGTCAATCAATACAACTTACACCAGCAGAAAAGTAGTACCACAAAATTATTTGATAATAAGTCACCATTCAGGTGCTCTCAACGTGCAGTGCCACTAAGTCCCGATCATTCCAGATCTCATCCATCAACTGATTTATAAAAAGCCATGAGGGCCACAAAGATGATAAAGGGGCTGGAGCACCTTTCCTACGAGGACAGGCTGAGAGAGTTGGGGCTGTTNACAGGTTGCCCAGGTAGGTGGTGGATGCCCCTGGATCCCTGGAGACGTTCAAGGCCAGGTTGGATGACGCCCTGAGCAACCTGATCTAGTTGGGGGTGTCCCTGCTTCTTGCAGGGGGGTTGGACTGGATGACCTCTGGGAGTCGCTTCTAACCCTGATCATTCTATGATTCTATGATTAAAAATACAATTTTCTCTGCAGATACCACCGAGTTGGTGCCCTTGATAAAAAAGAAAAACACCAGCTACAGTGAAAGTGGTGAGAGACAAGACAACACCAGGACTGGAGTGAGGAGCAAGCTGTGACTGAAGAAGATGCTAACATGAAGCTTGGTATTTCCCATACACGTAGAGGCTCCAGGAAGCCCTGATATGCCCCCTCTTGTTCTGCTTTCTAAACCAAATGTGCTGGCATTTATGTAAGAAGGCTTGAGTTATGAAACCTAAGAGGATGTAATTCCTATGCAAACATTTTTCATTCACTCTTGTGACGGTCATTCTTAACAGAGCAGCCGTTTCCTCTGGGAGCTGAAACAAGTCTTCTGTTCACGGAGGCAGCTGTACACCTCCTGTGCAAGAGCTATCGGTTACCTAAAGGAACAGTTTGGGCTCCTCTATCCTGCTGCAAACGGGAAGAGATTTTGTACAGCTTTTCACCACAGAAGCCAACAAGATTTTTTTTTTTTACTTGCTTAACTTTCTTTTGTGGAGGAGGAAAGGAGGGGAGATTAATTTAAAGAGTTCTCCGATAAGACAAAAATAAAGCTTGCAGGGCAACGCCTTTCCTTTTTTCCCTCTTTTCTTTTATCCCATGTCACACAATGCCTGTAGCCAGTGCACTAACTGATCCTACAATGCTAATATCAGGCAGGCTGACCTCTTTCTTGTGTTTTCCTTCAGTCTCTAACCAACCTGCACCATTAGATCACAAAACTCTCTGTCTGCACACAGGTCTATTTGACTGCCAGTCACGCTGTAAACAGAAGCGCCTTAAGACATCATCTGGCAATCAAAAAGAGGGAAGGCTGCGCTTCTGAAATCCTCACAGGCATATAATACAGCTGGGACGCTCTAACACCTCAATCCAAATCAATTCGGCTGCAAAGTGGAGCACTGGCCATGTCCAGTGTGGAAAGGGGAGCTCTGGGTCTGTGGAGTGCCCAGCTTGTGCTAGAACCAGAGGAACCTCTTCAGTGCTGCACCCTGCTGCTGCCTAGAGATAAGACAGGCAGCAGAGGACCACGTCGCTGTCTTGGTGGGTCAGGGAGAACAGTCAGGGAGAACGGGACTTCCTCTAACATTCCTTAATTCACCTGATGTAATGGAGAGAATGACACACCATGCCAGGACGTGTTTCTTCAAGACTGTGATTTAGATGGTGCTTTTAGAGGTACGGGTTGAACTATCATGGCAAACAAGATCAGTTTCGCTGTTATTTTTGTGATGTTGAAACATGCTGAAACTACTTATCAACGTTACATTTCCAGTTGCAGCTTCAGACTCGCATCTCCCACTTCAGTCAGCCTCTGAAATCCATCCATCGCCCCTTCAGAGTTCCTCTCGCCAGCAGGGAGTTACTTTCTGAAATTCATGCTGTCTTGAAAATGTTCTGCATCACCACAACCTCCGTGATGCTGCCAACTTTTGCCCACACTGGACAGGAGAAGGTTGCTATCCATTTAGCTGGCTTAAAATAGTTACCAGCCTTTGCCAACTGCACAAATGATCATCCACAAACAAAAAGGATCTAATCAGAGTATGAAATGCACTCATTTTTCTCCCTTTTTTTAAAAAAGCATATTGCACATACAAATAACAACACATTTCTGTGATGGGAGGATGTGTCTCTACTGTCAATGCCCAGCAGCTTATATGTAGCATACAGATTTAATAAAGCCACAGAAGACATCCACAGGGATTATAGATGGAATTTACTCCTGAAAAATACAAGTCCACATTAACAAGGAATTCTGAATCAGCCACGTAATGCTACAGTTTAAACTTTGGTTTATGATTAATCTTGAGCCAAAGGGAGATCACCTGAAGCCCCAACTTTGCAGTTTAAATTGCCCGTCACAAAACAGAATCAGTTTTACCCGGGAGGCAGCATCAAGGCATTCACTGAAAGCCTCTCTTGGCAGAGATAACAGGTTGCTCATTGACACAGACCTTACACGGAAGGACAGTTTCAGTAGAATACTCAGAACACAAAACCTACTTTAATTGTGCTGATAATAAGCCCGGTTTTGACGTCCAAGCATGCCACCGCAGCTTGCAGCGATCACTGCTAGTGGATGTGTGTGGTTTTGTTCTGTTTCCCAACCTTTTTCTCCATCACAGTCCCAGTGAGACAGGCCCATTTTGGCACAAACATCTTCAGGTAGCTGCTACTGCTCGGGTGGCCAAACATTAAATTAAGCAGCATATCTGGAATCTCAGCTGCTACAAAAGACATAAACCAGAACACCAAGATGCCCTGAAATTCGTGCTCCCACATTTTTAGCGCCACTCCTCATTCTTAGCACTTTTCCATACATCCATGCACATTTTTTTGCTGCTCCTTCTGAATAATTTTTTTTCCAGTCTTTTCAGGAAATAGCCCTTTATCGTACGTGTGAAGATTTAAACCAGATCACGAGCATTCTGCATGCCGCAACAGACAGGTTGTGTTGAAGACAGTGCGGAGTCCAGAGGAGATGGAGAAGGTGACAGGGAAGGAGGAGTTGTGCAAGATGGTGAGGAAGGGCAGGACTGCGATTTGCTACGCCCCAGGTCTCCCTCCAATTTAACTACGGGTTTAACTGTAGAATAAAACCCCATTTATCTAGCAGGTCCCGGAAGAAAAACTTTTTATTACCGAACACCTGCCCCGAAGTGGAACCGGCTGACTTACGGGAGCGGCTGGAGCCTGCGGAACAGGGCATCTGCTGCGCCGAGGCGGAGCCCAGCGCTCATCGGGCACCGGAGAGGGACACGGGATCGCCGGCAGCGGGCGCGGAGCCCCCTCAAGCCGGTGCCTCGGGAAGTGCCCGCCGCTCCCCGAC